>JAUTBZ010138453.1:0-13118 GCA_032361785.1 Lepetodrilus galriftensis | reverse complement strand
CACACACACACACACACACACACACACACACACACACACACACACACACACACACACACACACACACACACATTACATTAATACCGTCCGCTAAATATCAGCTACGCTGAACGCGGATGTAAAGACCCTAATTAAGAAGAAGAAGATTACATTAATATGTGTTACTAGTATTTGATTAAAAGTGATGTTCAACTCTTATATCAATATCTATTTTGAGTACACTTCCTCTTACTAGGTACGTTAGTCCAGTTTAATATACGATTGCGTACGTAATGTATGGTATTTGCATGTGGTGTGCATCTATATTTATCAACAGGCCCGCGTGGACGTCAGCGACGTAAACGACAACGATCCCCAGCTCCCCTTCAGGGTCAACAGAACGATGATAGCCCAAGCGGCGTCACCCAACGTGACCATAGCCCGCATTGCCGCAGTAGATCCGGATTCAAACGCCAACGTACGTCACCCAATGCAGTCTAGAGCTACTACAGCGCCTCACTTCAATACAGTCTTTATTTTACAAACTTTTAGTAAAATTAATTGCTAGAGAGATGGGTTTCACGTCACAGTGAACTATTTGTACATAGTGAACAGGGTCTATCCAGTGAATAGTACTATTATATACAGTGAAAAGTCAGTAAACACTGTTGAACGATCACTAATTACTGAACTACGGACACAATTTGAATTTGCTATATTGTAGACTACCTGCCTTCCAATTCATTCAATCAGGCTTTCTATCTTTAGCCTTGTTATGAAGTGGACAGTGTATTTTTTTTTATACTACTATAGTGAGAGAGCTATGCTTTTCTGGATGTGCCTATTTTTAGGATGTACACGTGTCATTGGCTTTCCTTGAGGACTATGTGATTTTGTTATATCATCATCTCCAGAGATTGCAATATGGTTTCAGCTGACGTACACGTTGTCTGGTAACGACTCCAGTAAGTTCTCCTACCAGATCCAGGACAACATCATGACACTATCCGTTCCTGATCCGTCCGCCCTGAATATCACTAGATATCATCTACAGGTGAATATCAACCCAGTTCTTGAAAATACTAGTTTTGATTTAGTAGTTAAAGAGGCAAGATCATCTTCGCATCGGTCAAAGGTCAATATCGGGGGTTATTAAATATTCTGATAGAGCTACAGGTTATAGTTACTAATCTAGAAATATGACATTTCATCTTTATTCATTTAGTAATATTATTTAAACATATATATAGTCTACATGTTAAAATTTAAAATTATGGAATAGTGATGTGCAAAACTAATCTTGACTCTATAAAGTCTCAGTTGGAATATTTCACTTGTGCGAAGGACATACTAGTAGCTAGACTAAGTTTCCTCAAAAGGTATAGTAGTAATCAACACATATTCATTGATTACAGAATTTACGTTTTCAACGTTGACACACCACTCATAAAATGATCAACTTGTTCATTATAATGAAAACTGATGTTGATTTGCAGGTGACTGTTAGCGACGGGATGCACAAAGATACCAGTACACTGTTGGTGGACGTGCAATGAGTGTGGAACACTACAGTCATGAATACCAGAGTCTCACTCACCATCGTTATACATTATCAACTAGTGGCATGGACAAACTTGAAATATATAATGTGTGCTACCGAATTGTTTTCTTTTGTTTATTTTTACCCATTATCGAAACATCCCGACTTCACAACCATTAGATTTGATATCATCTGTACATTATCTTTGTAGGATACCATTGCGGGTCATGACATTAAAGCGAGCATGGGTTTATCCTCTCATTAAATAATGGGCATGTGTATATGTATTTCATTATCTAATACATAAGAGTTACATGTATATGTAGTACCGGTATATGTTCAACTGTATATTTAACACATTCATAGTGGGGAACATATTCCGTTTCAATAAAGAATTGGTAGTTACAACGTTACGTTAAATCATGTAGAGTAGACAGGGGAACATTCGGCTTCGCGGTGCGACATACTCGTGGTTCAAGACCGAAACGGGTTTCAAGGATCGTTGTTTTTCAGATAATTTTACCAGTATTTAAAAGTATTAGTATTTAGGATAAAATGCCACCTTGCAGCCTTACGTCGTAAACTTATCAGACAGCGTACATAGTTCATTTCATTTTTTTTTGTATTATGGTTTAGAGTCGCTTTCAAGATTATTTCACTTTTATCACGGCTTGTCAGCGTAGACTCGCAACATCCGTACCGCTGAATGTTACGATAAATCTGCGAACATCGGTTGGTACTGACAGACCAAGGATGATAACTGCATTGCTACAGTACAGACAGTGCGTCCTATCAGAAACGTAACTTTCGTGTAGGCCCTACATCCTCTTAAATTATCTATCAATAAGACATTTGAAGTTACCGTAAAATATGCAATAACCTACTCAAATGATATTCTAAGTTCTATCATGGGCATCGCTTCTCGAAGCGGAAGCACTCATATCCACACTGAGACCATAGCACTCTCGTAAGCCTTATTATGGTGCCAGTTCGCCGTGTGTTATTAAACATCGCTACGAGAGTATTTATGGTCTCGTAGTAGATATGAGAGCTTCGTAAAACAAAACCCCTGTAAATTAAACTGAATAATATATATAGTATCATTACATACCTGCGACTTGTGATGCACACCTGATTTCCTTGGCAGTGGTAACTCCGAGTTAGAGAATTCAAATCTTTTTATTTTTAATTGTTATCATATCAGCTTCCAGGAAATCTAATCTTTTGGGGAGATTCTTGTCTGAGTAATACATTATTATCATGCTAATGGGTTCCATCTATTTTGAGACATCCTATTTGCCAAACGGACAATATTATGCTGAGTTAACTGTACGACGTAACACCATGGTCGTCACATTATATAACGATATCCACCTCTTGTATGGTCATACTATCGTATCCATATTCCAGATATGAACGCTAGAGAACACCTATTACTTATATTCTAGGACGAGTATCTCACAATACTACACTTTTAAACAGGGATCGAAATTAACACTAGCCCGCTAACCCTGGCAAATGTTAAAGGTATCCTAAGGGTTAGTAGAAATTTACAACATGTGTTATTTGTATCACTATTTGGACTAGTAAGTGTTAAAGTTAGTTTTTATATCTGCATGATGTAAAATAACATATTCATGTAAGCGTTCGAAGTTAGTTGTATCTAGTCTAGCAGCGGAGAATTCCAGGAGTGATTTTATCATAGCAATCGAAAACTACTTTTGTCTTGTACGATCCGAATCTGAAACAAAGCAATGGATGTCAACACAGAGACGGACTGATACAGCTTCACTGGATTATAAAACACACCAGCTATCTTATGTTATCAGAAAAAACGCAAACTACAAAGGTATTGCAGTACAGAAATTCTAACAAGCCAAACAGTGTGTACACTTCTATTTTGTGTGAATAATCCATTTATCACTGCAAATCATGCTCCTCAGTCTCATTAAAATCAGATCCGTAACTGATGCTCAAACAGATATGTGATACTCGCTTCGTAACGGCTGAGATCTGATTTTAATGAGATTGATTGCTCCTTCAGTTAATTATCAATATCTCCCAGTACAGTTTATTGCATAGTTTAATATATTACATGTACTAGTAACTAACATTTCGAACTTATAAAGATAAATTCTATGATGACTTCGTGCTACTATATTCACAACAGTAATCATACAGACCCTCACTGGTAGCATAGTTGATAGACACCCACAATCCGAACACCTAGATGACACCCAACAACATGTCATTAGTGTGCAATAGATGTATTTAGACATGCCATTTGTATACTTGTAGTGTTGTATTAATAGATATGTAAGCAGTAGTGATAAATTGTATTACATGCACTATTATAGTTTACTACGACTATGTTCTAGCTAATGCCTAGCATGACCTGCTACTGATTACATACAATACACTATACATAATTAGCTAAATACACAGATAGGAAATGATAACGTTTTGTCAGATATATAATTAGAGTCAATTAACTCAGATAGGATTTCCTAAGGAAATAACCCTACGCAATTTCAATACATGCAGGGCAACATTTAGCCGTTTGGAAGACAAGAACAACACACGAATCAGACCGCTACTGTGTATACCAGCTATAAATAGAATGCAGTTCATAATTGGAAAGTAGTAACCATTACAAAAGGGTCGAATATATTCTTTAACAAGAACACGTTTTGAAGACCAGGGCACAACAAAGGGATACGAGCAAGCAAAGGAAACTTGTGTACAACTCTGGTAAGCATGCACAGCTGTAGTTAATACTCTACCATAGCACTGGAACTAGTCGTACACCAGTTATTGGTTGAAATGTTGGAATGTTGGAAACACATACTTTTATGTGGATAATTTGTCTGGTTTTCTAAAATCATTCCAGGTTTATAATTGGCATAAGAAATAAGTACAACTTGATCCATTGATCTGAGCCCTCTATCTGTGAAATTCAGAGTTATTCAATATCTGCGAAACCAGGGTGACCCACTTCCTGTAAGTGTTTAGAAAACACACGCCGGTAGAATTTTTTCATTTGTGTGTTTTCACACTCTGCAGACGATGTGTGGTTAGGTATTGTGCTTTCCTTCCTAAAGAGTACATCCAAACTCTACCATTGTGGCCTATGGAAAGGTATTTGGTGGTGTAATACCTGTACCGCTCCATGCCAGTCAGCTCATCTGATAGCCTCTCCGCCACACTGATTCTGGTCTCTCCGTGATATTATAGCATGTCGATAAATGTAAATTGCATTCAGTCACACGATTTTGCAATTATGTGAGGTGTGTGGATGACGTTTTTCTAAGTGATTATTCCGACCAATATTGATCTGCTCTCAGAAAACAATAATTCACTGCAAACACCGTATTGATTCTTAAAGAGGGCGACATCACCTTCTGGCGACCTAAGTAATACAGGTATGTTAACACAGGGTAGCGATATTATGGTAAACAATAAGGGAGATAACTGTTGAATAGGAAGGTATGGTGCCACCCGTAAGTTCTGTTTTAATAAATCTGGTAGATCGGGCGTCCCAATAGTAAATAAATTCCTCGGACTTTTAAGCACACACTAACGTAATTGGTATAACAATATTCCATCCTTCATCATGTTATCAGCCTCGCATCCATGCACCACTGGTTGGAATCCCTTCATCATTACGTATGATAACTTTACATTGAGTACACAGGGCTAGTAGGACACGCAACGTAACTAATGAAATAGGACACGAACTCCAATGACTTCTATCATATGTCCTCATACAACGCCGTCCCATAACCAAATGTACATTGCCTAGTAATGCGGTTCTCTTTTAATATACATATAACGTTTAGCATTACCACAAACCAATGCGAAAACATACATTCCGATATGGATTGTATACGAACTACGGCATACACATGCAGAAATCATATCGTCATCGATGAACTTGGGCCAATTGAAAGACCAGCGCAACCTAGATGTGATTTATATTGATTACCCAGTCACCAATAGGTTGCACTCACAATACTGACAACTGGGCGTGTTCAGTTATTAGACTGGCTACGGTAACAATAGCTTGGCACTAGGTGTTCCAGAAGTGCTTTTACCTTTGACTTCAGTGGAGGAAGGACACGGCGCCATATGGCTGACATCACACATTCAACATGGCGCCCTTCACGGATCTGATGTCAGTATCACATATACCTACCATGCATACATGGACATACTGAAGTTCCGAAGATTTATTGACGAACCTTGTATAATTGGAAACACTGGCTATTTCCATTGGAAATGTGTTAATTTGAGATGCTGGCTATGAGACTATGGGACATCGCCTGACGTGTTACCTGATATATGTCCATTGTTACCTGGCTGATGTATTCTACTCTTTACAGGAATCAAAGTGCTCGTGTCTGGGTGACTTGTTATTTGTTACTTACACTGTTTGGGACTGTGTTTGCTGACGTCGTGATAAAGTCGTGTCTGGCTTGTGAACACTTGCGTACATTGTTACCTGGATATTGCGTCTCTTATCTGGATAAAGTGTTATATGGAAAGTGTCTTTTATCTGGATAAAGTTATATGGAGTCTCTCTTTTATATGGATAAAGTGTAATATGGCGAGTGTGTTTTATCTGGATAAAGTGTTACATGGAGTCTCTCTTTTATCTGGATAAAGTTATATGGAGTCTCTCTTTTATCTGGATAAAGTGTAATATGGCGAGTGTCTTTTATCTGGATAAAGTGTTACATGGAGGGTATCTGCTGTTGAGGATGTGTTTCCTGGATTTTGCACATGTTGCCAGGGTGATATATTACCTGGATTTATGCCTCATATCAGGATAAAATGGGACATGCATCATCTGCCTGGTGAGATAATGTGTTATCCCGATAAACAGTCTCGTGTCTACTGTCGCATCGTCGGCTATATTACAGTGCCAAGATAACTACGACACTGGCGATAAACCGGTTCCATCTATATATATTACAGGTGTAGTATTATCATCACCACCCAGGTCAACGTCAATGGTCAGTGTAGTGTATGAGATTAGGACACAATTTGAATTTTGATCGTATCCGATTTCAATGCTGATAACGCCGTCTGGGTTTACTGACGGACTTTCACTCACGATCTACCTATAATAGGCTTACCTACCTACACCAGAGGAACCTCTGCAGCATAGAGTTAATGAAGTTACAGTCTATATGTGCTCCTAGTTCTGATAAATGACACATATGGACTTTCATAGGGGAGTTTAAGAGACAGGAGAGAACGCGCAACACAGGTAGGTACACAAGTAAAGGCAAGAAACTATATTATTGGTTCTGTTCTGGAAATCTAATTACCTTTTCTTTTGTCTTAAAGATCCAAGCACATTTGTAATACTAGAGATTATACGAACATCTAAGCGTAATAGAGAATACTATTCTCATTACTATTCGACAATATATATGTTTGAATTGGTATT
Organism: Lepetodrilus galriftensis; assembly: GCA_032361785.1. Taxonomy (NCBI): domain Eukaryota; kingdom Metazoa; phylum Mollusca; class Gastropoda; order Lepetellida; family Lepetodrilidae; genus Lepetodrilus; species Lepetodrilus galriftensis. The sequence continues at coordinate 6,144 of JAUTBZ010138453.1, read as the reverse complement.
TAAGGATTATAAATGCATAGCAAATCCACGGATTTATCGAGTACAGATATGCTAATAAATGTACAAAGAGCAAATATGACATCATAATTCACACGGGATAATGTCTTTCATTTTGTTATGAATACAAAATTAATTATGTAACGCCCCAATATTTACCTAACTGCATTTTCAACTGAGGATTACTAAAATGTATGGATCCGCACTAGTCAATTCATGGTCAGTTGTGTACATAAAGGTGGGGTCGTGGTTGCTAAAGTCCATCCTAGTGGTGTTAATATCAGAAACCAGCTTCATTCACTGACATAGCACGGGTATCTGAGACTGTCACGGAGTAACGTATACGTTAATATGGTATGCAGCAGTGGACAGCTTAGTCTTCGCTCAGTTTCATATTACTTATAACCGCTTGCAGTATTCTTCCGATAACTTATGCAAATAAACACATGGTATCAAGGTATTTTAACACGAATTCAAATGCATTAATCCCAAGTAATATATGTACGTGATGAGCATCCATGTGTACTCTAGGTGCACGAAGTCATAGTACTCTCGTATCTGTCTTCTTCGCTAAGCACTACGAGAGTACTGTGATATTTGAATGTCCGTGGAGGTATAGAAGCCGGGTGCCCTGATACAACCAGAACACACCCATCTACCCGCAGTGTACCCTCATATACAATCTGACCAAACCCATCTACCCGCAACTTTGTGCCCTCATATACAACCAGACCACACCTACCTACCCGTTGTTTGCCATCTTTAACACTAACATATCTCTGTGTGATGGTAGTTAACATGTTTACCCAAGTAAACAGATATAATAGTAGTGTGGATGACAGCACAGGAATCTGGAATACGAGACTATAATATCAAGTTGCATAATGTACATAGTCAGAAGAATATATGCATATCTCAATGTATGTATGGTGGAATTAACTATTAGTTTGTATAACACTCCGCTAATTTCTGGATAAGAACATTGAAGGTAATATTTGGTTTATTGCTTTATCTATTCATCAATAGATCACAGGGTATCGTTTCTCGAAGCTGGCATATTCACTCTGGTTATCTGGTTATGAATTCGTTCTGGTCTACCATATGTCTACCATAAGTGCCTGATCACCATGTATAAGAGATCGATACGAGAATTCGTACATTCTCGTAGACACGATATCCTAGTTTCGAGAAACGATACCCTAGTTATTATGCTAAGTTTTAAGAGTGAACACATACTATTCATTGAAATATGCTACGAATTAAAGTTTATAAATTTATAATACAGATTTGATAGTCTGGACAACACTGTGTTCATTCTGGAGGACACTCCTATTCGTGTCTGGCACTATTCACCTATGCACTAAAGATACCTCATCCCTCCGTGATTGCCACGAGTAGGCCTATATGAAAGTACACTAAAACACATTAGCCTACTTGTAATCCCTTTAAGGCCAGCACACCAATGCTCATTTCTCTTTATCATTATATGTGATTTATAAGAATAAAATGATGTTTTGTTCTGTACTTATCTGTTCCTACAATATATAGGGTACTGGTTGTCTTACAGCTACACGACTATGCTAATTAAATCATTATACTATATGCTGTATACCACTGCATGGTTTAAGCTAATAAAACTTGAACCAAGTCTTCGGAAGCGTCTTCATAATATAATCATCCTCTCACACCAGGGATACTTGATTACGCTCAGGACTCGCTGCATAGTACCACAGTGAAGTGTGAACGTAATTAAAGGTACCCCTGCGGTGCGAGGATGGTATAGACAGTGCTATTGTGCGAGTGCAGAGACCACGCAGTTATTGCTCAGTAATACAGTATAGCCATAGGTCTATAACTTCTGAGAGAGTTTACGTACTTATATGCTATATATACATACTTATAGTAGAACACGTGCGTAGAACAGATCAACCTACACGCACTTGTCATAATTAATATTGTACATGTATACAGTATATATAGATGTGTTCTGTTTATTTATGTAAACTGAATGTAGGTTTACGCTCCTATGAAATTACTGTATTTGTGGGACTCTTTTCACTTTGCTATACATACTCAACAAATTAAATTAAGGGCCAGTTGCGTTTTTGGACATATACATTTAGCTTTATATTATTTCCAACTAATACTTTCTTACGGTCTATATCGATTACAGATACTCTTTATAAGAACCTGCAGACGTCATTGGAAAAACAATGATTAGTTAGATTCCTAAAGCCGAGCTCCTAAATGTGGTAGAAAGGACACCCACAAAAGTCTGTCTCATGCCTTAATTTATTTTGTTGAGTGTATATATAGTTTACAGTGGACAATGGACATACTATATTAAGCTCTATTAATATATAAGGACATGTGATTTTACATGATGAACACACGCACTGAACAACACATGGTATATCGTGTATACTATATACCATGCATACTATATTAAACTCTATTAATATAAGTAAGGACATGTGATTTTACATGATGAACACACGCACTGAACATGGCATGGTATATCGTGTATACCATGCATACTATATTATCTGACTATAGATGCTGACTATCTGAATATTCCTTGTCAAAGACGTTTCGTCGCAATGTTTTCCATTTTTAATAATTTTTAACATTTACATATTTTTTTACAAGGACTATATACGTAAACGGAGATTATAGGTCACATGCATGTGCTGTGTAGTGTGTATTCGTGCATGTATTATCATGCGTACATTGTATGTTTGTATTAATATGTGCGTGCCCATGGCACATAATCCAGTCATAAACATACACTTATTTATGCTTATGTGACGTTGTACAAAACATTGTATGCCACATGCTTACATCAACGAATTTCCCATAACATTTTATTTTTTACTTAGGCCATAATTATTTGATCCCGTTTTACGGATTTCTTCCCACTCCGGAACATAAAAACAATCAGTCACATTATATTTCGTCGTTAGCTATATAGTGCACGTAAGTATTTAGAACATTATAGTATGCTGAAGGAAAAAGTCGCATAAATAATCAGTGTCGACATTGAACATGAACAAATTAAAGGCATAATATCACCGATGGTTGACCGAGATAGTGGTCTAGCACGGTTTTACCTGAAAATGAATGCATTTGTTTTGACTACACAAGTACTTTATACAACCAGTTATACTTATTCCACATGACTCACTAGTTATCACCATTTAATAATTTGTATTAATATTTATTAAATAGCAACGACTCGCACATAAATGGCGTCAGTGGTGGTAACAGGTTACTTTTTGTCAGGTAACCCTCTCCCGGCTGGATTAGGCACAGGCACTGCTCTTCAGAGCATTTCCGTTAGCAAGTGTATAAAACACTTTTCAGAATGTCTCCTTGTTTGCGAAAGAATTCGATTCGTGCATATATACTCAGATGCTTCAAACCTGACAGATGTTACCTGGCTATACAAGCTGGTAACATGGTAGATTTAAGTTTCCGTTTCATGCGCGCGCACATGCAGGCACAAGCACATTGTATAGAGGATTGATCGTATTTCACTATTAGTCGGTGAGCAAATACATGCAGCAGGATAAGCCGATAAATTACAACACTATATAAAAGTACACGAGCATGACATAACGACATAACAATAATAGTGGCGTAGGTCCTATATCAACAGAGCTGATCAAGTGGACATGAGATGAAAGTGTAGTTGGTCGTTTTAATTTTATACGTGTAAGTGCATGCATTCATGGTTGTAAATTATTTGTTTATTTTAATTTTAAATATTGATCTATATAGGCTAGGCCTACAGTATAGATTTTATTTTGTATGACCGGTGATAGTCCTATAGTTTAGAAATGCCAAGTCATTGACGAATGTCTCTTAAAATACAGAAAGCAAATATACGGTATCCAATATAGTAGACAAGTTAGTGCATGCATGTAGGCCTACAATAAAAACGTTAGTATCCCGAAACGCGTTAATCACTACAACACGATTCATGTGCTGCCTCTCTCTCTCTCTCTCTCTCTCTCTCTCTCTCTCTCTCTCTCTCTCTCTCTCACTCACTCACTCACTCACTCACTCACTCACTCACTCACTCACTCACTCACACACACACACAAATCTAAAAGAATATCTAAAAAAATAAAAAATATAAAAATATTTTAAAATTGGATTTGAACATACACCATTATAAGATTACACCATCGCGAGTTATCTGCCCCTGAAACGTTTCTACCACGCTCAGATAAGTTTCAGTTTATTGTCAAATGTTGCCCCTTTCCACCATTTAAAATGTACTGGGAGAATACACCATTTAATATAACCAGATATAATAGATGAGATTGAACAGATGTAATGGTCCTTCATTAAAAAGTTTTGAAAAATAAACCCATCTGAACTGAATGGATACTAGCCTACTGACGTGAAAAGAAAACCTCATTGTAAAACGTAACCAGTGTGGTTTGATGTAGTAACGAGATTTGCTACTAGATCTAGTAAGTTAACAAATGAATATATTTGATATATGGAAAACGTAGCCTATACACGGAAAACAGTGACCAAAGAGTTGCATGCCATAAACACAATATTCTTTCGTTCAGGATCATGTTCCAAGCGTGGCTCAGTAACCGCAGACATCACGTGCCTTGTCTTTTCGCGCCATTCGCCGAACCAGCGATAAAACATGTGCTAGATAAATCCAGCGTACTTTAAACTTCGTTTATGAATACCACGAGTTATTCTAATTTACTAGAAACACTGCAGGCACACATGAGCACGCATTAATACAGTGTCAGTATCTAATAGCAGTTTATTTTGTAGTTTTGTTGGCGACATTGAATCCGAAAAAATGTGTTATTGTAACATTCTACATGGTTGTCCGCTGTTATAGTTTGGCATGAAATGCATTGACCCCCCTATTTCGTTGATTATCTCGGTAAATACTTCATGGAATGAAAAACAAACAAAAATCTATTTTCTAATTTCATTCTACCTATTAACCAAAATTTAAAAAAAATAAATATTGCACCGGTAATAAAAAATCTGTTTATATATAACGATCACCAAATATTTTGACTATTAGTATTTTATGCAGAGGGGCAGCGTTCATGCAATAACACAACATTGTTGCTAAGAGGTTTCATAACATCCTCAAGAGAATTATTATGTCCAAATTTAACAGTAGAACATGGTATAATGAACAAATTATCCATGTATCACAATGTGATTTTTATTGAAAGGTAAACTTGAAACTGTTAATTTGTTATATATAGACCACAAATGTACCTAAATTGGAATACTGGAAGATGGATATATGCCATTTTATCTAAAACAGAAAACTCATTTGAGAATTATTCGTATATACCTAGGTTCGTTCAAGTTCACGATTGGGTTATGTGTGTGTGTGTGTGTTTAAATGCTTTGACAGTCGCCTTGGGTTATAAAATATACAGACTTATATATTGTGTCTGACCTAGCCTATATGTTTCAGTGTACAATCAAATAGTTCCCTAATTTCATTTAAAAGCTGTTACGCATTCATTTTTAGCATAAGTTCAGTATTTATTGTACGCTAGCTGTCTGCGTAACGAGGGAACGGCTCTACCATACCAAGTAGTATAGGCCTACTGCAAGAAACCTGACCCCATATCAAGTAGGCCTGCATGCAGTGATGCATACCTACTGATAATAAAGTCTATTGTCTATTTTATATTTTATAAAAATAATGCAATATATATTGAAATATATCTGAAAACTGAATGTTAACGCTTGAACATATACTAGTATCCAACGTTGTAAAAGCTAGTACAATTAAGTAGCCTACAGAACGAGTTGACAGCTTGTCAAACGAGAATATATTTTCAATGGGGTCATGTTCCTGGTCATGATATTGGTAATAGACCTTAGCCCTGCGTAGGCCTATGCCATTTATTCAACTCGGAAAGTGTTTGTCATGCATTTCTTTATCGGATGTCAATTATATAGATGCAAAGGGAATAACTAGTATTCTTCACCAACGTCGGAAAAGACGGCTATTTTGTGAATATCGATCATGTTCACACCAATTGCAACACTATTATAACTAGATGACACACACACACACACACACACACACACACACACACACACACACACACACACACACACACACACACACACACA
>JAUTBZ010138452.1:0-28681 GCA_032361785.1 Lepetodrilus galriftensis | reverse complement strand
CACACACACACACACACACACACACACACACACACACACACACACACACACACACACACACACACACACACAACTTAGGCACATGTATGGTATCTATATTCAAGACTTCAACAGTGCTTTTTTATATTTGGAACATTGCAGAAAGGTTGATGTTTCACTTCTAGAACATAAAAGTATTGGAGACTTCAGCATTTAGATACCATTATCTTCACTAACACATCTCAAGTTCTCTGTCAGTTTTGATCCACAACTTTGAACAGTCTTCCTTCAACGATCAATAGCCAATTCATACAATCCTTAAACTTTAAAGACAATCTTCTGTATTTTATTTTCTAAAAGAAACATGCATTTTCCATATCCGTCCATGTTGAACCTATCCAAATGGGACAAATTGAGTTCAAGTCAATGAAACTCTACCAAAACTCAATACCAAATCATACCTAGGATGATTATCTTTGTTATATTGAATGAAATGCTTCCCCAAAATATGAATGCAATGAACTTGAAGATAGCTACTAGATGACAATCTGAGATTTGTGAATGAAACTCTATCAACATCCAATACAGAAGACATCCAGGACAGACGAGGAATCTGGAATATTTCATGAAAGTGTTCATATGTTTCCACAAAGCTTTGTATGGATCATGTCCCTTGGCACTCAGCCTGTGTCTAGTATCACTTTATCCAATCAATAGCCTTCTTGTATATAACAAACCAATCAATATCTCTGTTGTATTGAACAGATGCTTATTGAGTTCAGCCTACTTTGTTAGTTCCTGCCTGTCTTGATGGCTGCCATTGAACTCTTTAAGTAATACAGAGTCTCAGTGATAAATACACAAGATGGGATGGGTAAGTGGATAGTGTGTTGGATTGCAAAGCTGAAAATTCGAGTTTGAATCCTATGTGAGTTGGGCTAGGTAACTTTTACCACAGGGAATAGTTTCTCATGTGTGGATGATTTGGAAGCAATGTCTGTTCATAATTATCAACTTTCTTTTTCAATCTGTACCAACTGAGACTTGTATCTCATTAAGAAGTTTGTTTTAGGGTTTCCTCCCACCATAAACAAATCATTAAAAATTCTGTGTAAAATACTGTAAGAGCCCAACTATCAATCTCCAGACATTGGAATGCTGTGTCACGCTGCCGAGTCATTTAAATATTTTGAGAATTTTCAATCCCTCTAAAAACATTTACCATCGACTCGTGGTATAGTTTGGATGTTCTTCACAAATATAGATAGATATAGTTAAACATCGGACTGTGTTTGAGGCTGGCTGTGCAATATGTTTATTGTCTTGCGTACATTTGTCTGTTACAGGCATTGAGGAGACCGAATTATTTGATTGTGTTGCTCAATATTTAACTCCGACAAATAGAAAGGCAGACTTCAAATCGCCACTGACAAATTCTTGTATCTCGTGGACATTGATGGTCAACGGGGTAGATTCATAGATAAAATAGTTTCCAGGTTTTGTTTGTGTGTGTTCAATATTTGAATAATTGAGCATCTTTTTGAGAAATAGTGATGGTCACCGTTGTAAAGTTCAATGTAAGATTAGCATGACCCCTACGAGTTATAGCCAGATGTTAAAAGTTTCAGAAAGCATAATTCATCTGAATGTGGATAAATACCTTTTGAAAACACTGTTTTTATGACCAACTTCTCATCTTCAACCACCTTCCTCCTTCCACAGGTCTGAGATTGCGAAACATTTTGAGTACGATTTCATGCTCAGGCTCAAATTATATAGAGAGATTTGTGAACAAAACTTTTGATTTGAGTTAATGAAATCGTAAGCTATATAATCTCGGGCCATGCCACTAATCTCTAGGGTAACATCTGTTAGTTATGAAATATGACTTCGTCAAAGCATATTACAGCTGCTTCCAAGTCTCTTATGACTCAACAAACGTGTCATATTCTTATTTTTTCTTTACAATTCTTAAATAATCACCCAATTAATGTGATGCTGTTGGTTATCCATAGATGTGTTCCAATAAGGTATAGTGTACACATTGATGATTGAAATACAGAGTGAACTATATATATTATTCTTATACCTAAAGGAAGTAATAAAATGTAAGAATCTTCAAAATGATTATAAAGCCTAATTCAACCAACAAACCAACATAAAGGAAAGATTTTATATGAGAAAGTAAAATGCAATTTGTAAAAGTGTGAACATTGAAATAACACCTGTAAGCAGTTTGATATATTTTATTACAATTACCAGTTCCTGTTGGCTATCGTTATACAGTTTGTCATCCCTGATCTTATAACCCACGATATACGGCAACAAAACAAGATCTAATTATTTTCTGCATAACATTCGGGTAGTTTATACCCTTCCAGGACTGAGAATATCAATTCGTGAAGTGACATTCCAACCCCGGCACAGGACGTCCAAATCTTTTAACAACTTTCCACATTAAACGAAGCACCCGTAGATTAAAGCAGCTTCCATAGCCCTGGCCTGCCCAACCAACCCTGTCCTGTTACGCCAGTTTGAATATGTATAGGGGTTGAAGTATATTGAAGTCCGTTCAAGAATTTCCCACGAGACTGAACATTCCAGTACATTGAACGCATTAATGTTTTACAACCGGTGTCCTTGTTAATTGATTTAGTTGATTTTCTAATTGATTCGTCTTTGTCTTGTTGTAAACTACTAAACAATGATGACAACAATTCACCCGAAGACGAGCATTTTTTAATTTGAGTCTTGTCGAGTCAGCAGCCGGTTGAGAGCTCATACAGTACATGTTACATACTAGTCTATACAGTAAAGTATCGTGTTAGTACACACCGTACACATATCGTCACTGCGTGATCTCCCGGAATAGTTACTAACTCCTCTGGCTACAAACCCTGCAGTGACACCTATTGGATTTCCTTCGGTGGAAATCAGTTCCTTATGTTGTCTTTCTCATGCAAATTCCCCAGGTCACACGGGTCGCAGGAGGCAAGAATTAAAAGGGGCTTGAGAGTAACAAGGCCTGTGTGTGTGTGTGTTTACTGGGGGAATTATTGACCTAAATTCGGCAAGGCAGGCGGGAACGGAGAACGGTGGGGAATATATATGTATAGATTGAGAGAGACCCGGTCAGGCACTCAGGAGATGTAGTGAAGCATCTTGTCGTATTGTGGGACTGGATATCGAATGCCACATGGGACTAGGATTGTGACCGTGATTCAAGGAGGAGTACATGTGTGTGTGTGTGCTACTGTTGCAGCAGTCGTAACGGAGATGACGACGTCGCGATTATTGGATTATACTAATTTAAGGAGACAGTTATGAGGGATAAATTATGCAACAGTTGATAGATTCCTTGTATAGCCCCAGGTGAGTGTCATGGAATTTGAATCCATATGTGACAACACTTGAAAACTAATTTTCAACTTGAATGTTCTTAAGATTCGAAACCATAAATGTATATATATACATGTAGGGATTTGTTGAAAGCGTAATTTCGTAAGCTTTCATATGAATGGTAATTCTTAGGGATTATTGTCATGTTTGTTGGTCATTCATTGGGGCTATTGTCAATGTTTGTAAAGTACGTTATATGAGCTGTCATGTGTATACAGGCATGATTCGTAGAAGTGAATGGTGGTAGAACTGGCCCTTGCTAAACCCTCTATTGTTATAATGTAATATATTTATAGGCCATTTATTGATTGTTGACAGCATTAGGACTGATGTTAAGTTAAATATATTGACTAAGACTTAGAAGACCAATGTATTAAATTTATGTTAACTTGTATGACATTACCGTATTTGCTAGCGGTGAGGTCAGGATAAACTTGATGCATTATGCTAGCTCAATATTATCTATTTCATATGCATTTAAGTATTAAATATTAATTAATTATTAATTAAAGAAAATATTTTCAAATTTTGAATATCTTTTGAAAATAAATACATTCTTACTGAAGGTCAAAATTTAACTTTAACAAAATTTAACTTAAAGAAAAGGATCATGTGAACTTCCACATCTGAGAAAGTGCATTCTCTGAATATCTTTAAAACAACTCCAGTTTCCTGTTGATCAAGACAAACTACATTTTGAGCCATGTTTCTATCCTCAACTTTTCTGTACTCGTCACCATACCCTTCAAAGCTTAAATTCAAAGCTCTTCAAAGATTTGCCTGTGAAAAGAGAAGATCTTGTTTGTCTTTTCAAGATTAACCCCAAAACTGTCGTTCAATACAGCTGTGGATCTGTGGGTGTTAATATTGCTTTTTGTCACGTGACGTAATTACCCGAACGTGGCAATACGTGATCTATATTAAGCCTGTCCAGGTAGATAAAAGCGTGACCCACATGTGATCGTTCGTACCTATGGATCGTACCTGGATTTACCTGTAATTGTAGTCTGCCTGTTTACCCGAGGACCCCGATGTGATTGTCATGTTTGTGGCGTGTAAAATGTTTGACAATCTCAGCTTTCAGTGGCAATCCGTCTGTTTGCCCTTGCAGTTAATGAGAATTTGTTTTACCCTGTCTGATGTGTGATGTCTCAATTGACAGAGAAATATTAGACTGAGGGACTATAAATAGGAATATTTAGAAATAGTTTCTGTGATTGGATAGTCTCAAAATACCTCGTCCTATGATAAATAGGTGCAGAATTGAGTTGACATTGTTATTTTGATTCTTAAAAAAAAGTGTTATTTTTTTATATTTTGTGTTGATGTTGTCTCAACGGTAAGGACATTTCTCAATCATAGAAAGTGTGTAGGACTAATATGAAGTGATTCATGCTGTAACATAAAACAAAAATGATATTTTTCTACTTTGTGTTGATATTATCTCAATGGTAAGAATATTTCTCAATCATAGAAACGTGTAGGACTAATAGGAAGTTATTCCCTCCACAACGTAAAACAACTCTATACTCACTAATTTGAAGGGATAGATAGCATGGATTTACTATATTCTGTTCCTAATGCCCTACAATTACATCATCAAAAATTACACTTATGTAAACACACTTATTCGCGATAAACATATTCCATAACACACAGAGTACGTTATATAAACATTTATTGTATGACCTTGAGGATGTTTTGGTCAACAGTTGAGATAGTCTCCTTTAGATATTTCTTAGTATAGGCATTCATCTGTTTTCTATTAGATGAATACCTACTGGTATACTGAGAAACATTTTTTGTCAACAATTGAGATAGTCTCCTTTAGATATTTCTTAGTATAGGCATTCATTTATTTATTGAGAATAGAGTACTATTATTAGCAACTGAATATTAGCAACTGAAAACGGAATACTTATTGGAAATTGCATTAGATTTATGTAGTAGAAATAATTCTTTGCACAAACAATAATAAATAATTAACATTTAGTGATTGATAATATGTTTCTGTAACATAAGAATATTAGCAATTGAGAATAAGTTAAGTAGAATCTATTTGATTGAGTCAGATCACAATTGAACCGTTGGAACGAGGGTATTTGGACCCACTGACAATACGGTCTCCTGGCAGGTCTTAATACCAGCCAGATCCCAGGGTCTCCACAGGTCTGCGTGACTGAGTGACACCCGTGTTATACCTTTAAGCTTATCACATTATTTATGGCATCGTATCTGTCCTGTGTCCCTTCAGCTGGACTGGTCAGGCGGCCAGATCTCGCATCAAATATCAGTTGTCCGTCGCACGTTGTGGGGGCCTGGTTGAAATATTGGGCTTTTGTTGAGCGTTTGGGGAGGCGCAGCAAATAGGGATGTCGACCAGGAAGATGTTGGGTCTTTAAATGGAAATTATAGTAATTTGAGGTAGAACTTTAGTTTGATTATGGGTCTAACAGAGTTGGTGTTTAGTTTTCTATATGGACCAAGGGGGCTTATTCTCGAAACGTTCTTAAGAACTTCTTAGCATAAGAACAGTTTGTAGCCATACTATTAGAATTATTAAGAGTGTCGTACTATCGTAAGAATGTTTCGAGAATAGGTCCTCGGATAGCTTTCTCTTAAGGTGTCACAGTTTGATACAAAAACGTTTTGGACAAAATAATTGAATGCTGTTAAAAAAGAAAAGGATTCTGTAAAGTGAATAATTATCCAAAAGAATTGGGGATGATGGAACCACTATTTGACAGATGTATCCGTGAATCAAATAATGACATTGGTTTGGCCTAATGGTCACGTTACACTTCAACATTCCAGATGTATCTTGTAACATATTTGCTCAATTGGTTATATTAATCTGGTGATTTGCCTCACTGAGTACTATATCCACATCATAAGCTTCTTGTATGGTTTAGCAAGAAGAGATCTGTTACTTGTATAAGCAAAAGAATACAATACATGGTCCTTTACGTCCTTTACAGTTAAGAGATTTATAGATAGCTTGAGAATTAGCAATTTATAGCGCTCATCGCTCTCAGGTGTGAATCTCAAGCCTAAACAACCCCTCTGCTCCCCGATGCATTGCAGAACCTGTCCTGAAACCCCTAACATCACGGCTCAGAATGTCTTGTTTTTGTGTCATGTATTTCCTCTTATTGGACTGCTAATATTTGAATCGTGCCGCAACCTTTGTTCAGGACTTCTCCAAGGCTTGTAATTCTGGGACGGTCATTCGAATCGGTTGCAGAAAAGTGTGAATGGTTTCTGGAGTAATTTGGGTTGCATTTTGGTTCGTATCGGTTCTGAAAGGATTGCAGGTCTCAGGGTGTATTGTGTGAGAGTTGTTATTGGACGTGACAGCTGTGAGCTGGAGTTTCCATGTAATGTCTGCACTGTATGCATGTCAGGTCTTACGAATGGTCTTGAATACATTCACGACTAGTGCTACCTCCACGCATGAACAGCAAATCAGATTTACGAACATTTAGGAATTTCTATTTCTATATTCATTTCTCGATTCTCCAACATGGATATGTCATCGCATATAAGTGACATATTCTCGCTGCAACGTCAAACACGAATTCATTCATTCATTCATTTCAACATGGTATACTAATACCATTGGGAATAGAAGTCAACCTTGTCACAGACTATTGTTAATTTAAGCCAACTGATGACCTTTGAAGATGCAGATTAAATACAAGGCACCTGTTTCTCACTGCAAACACTAGGATATGTTCACTTCATTTAAACAATTATTCCAGTGTCTTCATGCTGGAATAATCACAGTCATTCATCTATATTGAACGTCCAACAGGAAGAAGGCTAAGAAATTAAGAAACTTTATAAAGAAAGACTGCACAGTTCCGCTACTAGAGAGTACAGCCACTTTATCCTTCATCTGGGTGCCTAAAGCTGTACAGTTGCAAACCACATTGTGGCATTGTCTGCCCTTTGCATTCTGCATCAACACTCCGGGCTGACGGAAATACTTTCGTATTTACCCAAAACAGTTTTATACTGGTTGGATTTAAAGGAAGCCATCAGGTTTGAGTTTAAATCTCGACTGCTGACTGCTACTGTGCCTTGAAGCAAAATGTGCACGTTGGATTGATTGTTAGAGGCAAGACCAGCTGAGGGTTGTATGGACCATACCAATAGGGTTATGGACAAGCCATAGAGGATTATTGACAATACCAAAATAGGGTTATGAACCAGCCCGAGAGGGTTATGGACCAAACCAATAAAAGGTTTATGGACTATACCAGTATAGGTGATGAACCAGACCAAGAGAGGGTTATGGACTATCCCAAGAGAGGATTATGGACCAAACCAATAAAAGGGTTGTGGACCAAACCAATAGAGGGTTATGGACTATACCAGTATATGTTATGAACGAGACCAAGAGAGGATTATGGACTAAACCAATATATGGTTATTGAACATACTAATATATTTATGAATCATAGAAAGTTTAATGACAAAAGCATAGATTTATGGACAGAATAAGAATGGGGTTATGGACTAGACCAGTAGAAAGTTATTATAGACTATGGTAGACTAATAAAATATAAAAGGAAAAGGAAATGTGGAACATTGTTGATGTAAACCGTATTGTCGCCAATTGTGGACAACTTGCAGGTCATAAAATGCGTTGCCAGGCCTTTGTGGATTTCCAGATTAATTCAGTGCACATGTCAGGAAGTGCTCAAGGAATTCTGGGAGGAAATGGTATATATTGCAACCTAGATTGCTATAATAATTGTAAACATATTCTTCAAGTATTTCTTGTTTGATATTTGTCAATTTTGGTTTTCTGAAAAGCAATGAGGGTTCATGAGATATTCTTTTGTTTAGGAACCTTTTCGATTCAACGTACTATTATATTATATTTTGTTTGAAGAACTAAAGATAAAAACAGTAGCCAATTAATATTTTTTCTTGGTATAATATTCAGTACACAGGTTGTACATGCGGATTTGTCCAAATGTGCATCATCGTAGGATTATACTGTTATTTATCGCACCACTACGTAAGTTATCATACATATTCTTTTCTTATCTTGACATGAAAGCGACCTTTGTTCTGGAGAAGGTTTGACAGAGTTGAGTGTTATGCAACACTGGACCCATGGTGTGAGATTCAAATTTCAGTCTCATCTTCAGTTCAAGTTTCAGTCTCTTAGTTTTCTGACATCATTGCCCACGACGAGATGCTTTAACCCTCTCCCTGCTGGATTAGGCACAGATACTGTTCGTTATGGCATTTCCGGTTACCTTCAGCAGGGAGAGGGTTAAAGACATTCTAACAGGTTTTAAAGAAGGTTCTATGCTTGAATGAATATCCTCTGTTCAGGAAGGTTATAATAGTTTGATCTGTTATGATAATATTCAATTATGTTGCTAGTTTGATATTCTGTTTTGACTGGTGGTCTTTGAACTTAAAAATGAACAACACACAATTTTATCATAATCCTAGATTATTCACCTATGTGAATATTCAATATAGAGCACTACAATATGAATTCTTTACTCAGCAATGAATTCACCTTTCAGATGAGCACTAAATGAGCTAACTTGTGCATATCGAGGTAGATATGTCTATACAAATTGATTCTTTGTTAGTCGCACATGACTGCACTCCATACCGTAATATCAGGCCGATAATCATAAAAGCTTCCACGTGCCAGAACAATACCTGATCGGCAGATTTCAATTTCAGCTTTGCCTAACACTCCAGCTTAGCCATGAAAGTCACACGATTCTGTTTATGTTCGATTCTGTTTCTGTTTGTGTTTGTTGGAGTATAAAACAAACTTTCAATGGCGCATTTTAACATTTCGCTTACAGTGGCTTTGTTTGATGTCGAAGTAAAAATGAACTGGTATTAATAGGACCGTTTCTAAACCGGGAACATTTGGGATTAATTGACCCTTTCTCCGTTAGACTGATCACAATCACTCCTATCTGAGGTTTTCTTTAGCAGAAGCAAGGTTAAGTTTTTCTGGGTCTGATTTAGTGGGTATGTGTGTGGGTGTCTGGTTGTTGGTATGGTGCAATATAACTCTCCAATATATATGATGCAAATAGAACAGCAATGTAAACGTCAATACTTTCACGTCTTGTTGGCGACGTTTTGTTACAGACATTTTATTTACTATGTTGGAAATCGAAATAGGAACATTGTATCAATATGTATGTCTATATGTATGTAGGTAAATATATGGATATATGTGTCACGTTGAACCTATTGTCAAGAGTAAGTATTTTACTTCCCATCGATAATAGTCTTATGTACCCATTGACCTGAATATATGTCGTCTCAATGGGCCGTTGTCTAGTTTTTATGTACTAGTATGTTAATTTCGCTGATATTTGCATTCGTTAGTTAGCTGTTGGTGACAGTGAGAAACTGACATAGCTCAGAATGCAATGACCTTCGTCACGACCTAGAAACATTAGGACATCAATTGGGAATATTTACCATAGTAATTAAGGACAAACATCGAAGTGGATGCCACCCAGCCTTTTGGGAATCGGTCAATAATATCTCAGAAAAATATCAAATGATATCTAGGTGACAGATTGATGTGTGTAGGTGTTTGTGAGATCAACATATTCCACTGAACAGATGGGAAAGAACGTATGGACCCATATTGGTTCTGAAACATTCGGACACCTATGAAACATTCCGACACCTATGAAATATTCGGACACCTATGAAAATGATGACCTGATTGATTGATATGGACGTACATGTTTCCGAAGTGTTGAGCAAATATTTGTGTAAATTGACAGATAATAGGCGTGACAGTAAATACGATCTGACCCACTGTAGTGTCGTAGCCACAGAACTGGTGCTGTCCAACAATTGACTCACTTGGACTTGTGTTTGCATTGCTCAGACAGCAGAGATAAGGTTTTAGCAATGACACTACGGTACATGATTATAGCAGGATTACCATAATGATTGGATATTGATTTCCAGTTTTCATGGAAAATAGAATCAAATTGCGTGGGATTTTCTGGAAGTATAAACCCATTAAATAGTTTATATGAATATGTCACCAGCCCTGATTTCTCATTCCTAAATTGTAATAAGGTCTTACTGTAATACATATATGTTATTGCAGGTTTTCCTCCCATCAAAAACATATCTGATATAATTTAACTACTACATGAGGAATTTTCATTCACTCATACATCTGTTGATAAGCTCCACCTCACAAAAATATTGCACTTTAATATAGATCTGTACCACTGACTATTAACGACCTTGTACCGTCTCAAGATGATATACACCAGCCCCTCGACCCCGATAAAGTATAATGATCAGTTGTATGTCAAGCAGTATTTGTCTATTTGACATCTACTACTTAACCAATGCATATCATTGGCTGATATTATTTCCCCTGAATAATACATACACGATCATGATAACAGTGTTTATGATAAATAAACAGCCAGATGAATATCAATAGTTGAAGGTTAGGCAGCAAAATGTAATATATTATTCACTAAATGTGGATTTATCTTTAAGCTGAACGTTGAATAGCCTCCATTGTATTTCAGGTAAACTGTATGGAAATTCTAGAATTCGCGATGATTCCCTGAATTAACCGTTTTATCCCCAGGAGGTCGAATGGATCCTGTTATTGTAGAAGGGATGGGACTGGTGTGGTGTGGTTAATAACAGATAATGACGATAATTTGAAAAAGTACTGTACACTCGATTCAAGATGATATATAATAGCAATTGTGGTGCTTCGAATGTTGGGCCGTATAGATAACGGCTTCTGTCAGAATTAAGTACTGCCTTCTGTACAACTGATCATTTTGAGATAGCGAGACTGTAATTTTGTTTTCATTTGGTTACGGGTTTTATACAGTTTTAGGTAGAGAGATGAGCATGTTTAGTTTTATAATCCTTTGATTGGTTTATACCTGCTCGTTAAGGTATAAAATACGTCCTATATTAGGAAACGTTTCTAGTCTGTTGAACACTGAACACCAAACATTTCCATTCTACAGTCGTCGCAAATGGGTGAACGATTCCCACAGTGACGTTAAACTCCATAATTACTCACTCACTCCATTCTACAGTAATTTATCGTATAGAACTCATTGTATATTAGGAGACGACTTTTGTCTGTTGAGCACAGTACACCAATCATTTCCATCCATAAATACCGTCTGGAATTTGCTGTGCTGGATTTGAAAGTAGAGGAACTGACTGCAACAAAGGTAACGTTTATGTTTCACAAAAAATCTAGGATGCCGTAGAATCCTTGCAGTTTGGATTGTAAACCGAAATTCGGCAGAACGAGATCTTGGATAAGATAGAGGCGTTCTTAGTGGACTGTGAACATGCTTGTAGCTTACAGTGTCAAGGATGTGGATGTTCTGAATCCTTGTGTCATATCTGTTACTGCGACAATGCTTGATGCTGATTAGGATAACTGGAGTTAATAGGAACTTATGAGAAGATTGATTGCATTAATGTTTTACGTTGAGGCAGGAATATCTCACCCATAGGTGAAGTTCTGACAGAGGTATGTCATTAAAAAATGTGAATAACGAACATAACAGTTAGTCTTCAGGGTATAAAGTTTCACGACCTTTTGCTTCTTCTAATAAACCATAAGCACTCTTGTAGTCATCTCTATTACATGGGGATCATGTACTTATGACAGCGCTATGGGCTCGTAGTGTATATCAGCACTTTGAGAAATCTTAAATATAAATCGTGATAATAAATATATCAGTTATGGTGCTTCTAATGTTGGCCTGTATAGACATCTTATGAGAGCACTTCTATATTAATATGAAGTCATCCATTTTGCAATTTTTAAGAAAGTCTTCCATCCATTCAGCATACAATTGATTACCACCGACATCAGTTTCTTGTCACGATTTCCTATACGCTTATCGTGGACTTACAGCGGTGTTCGTATTGATTGTGTATATGCAAGTTAAGGAGCTCATTGATATCTTGACTGCGGACATTCACTTTTATCAATAATAAACTCGGTCCTAGGAAGGAGCGCAGCTAGGTCGCAAATTCAGGTGCTTCTACAAAACAATCTACGATCACAATCCGGAACCCTAATCACAAGGGCTGCAAGGTATCACATTTAGATTATTGTGGTATTAATTATTGGTATTTGGGTTAGTATTGTTGATGTTTTGGTTGCCATTGTGTGGAGTAAATATGAAGACGTTTAGTTTTATTGTTTCCGATGTTAACATGCATTGACTTTTGCATTAGTTTTCTGGAATCGCATTAGGATGGTAATGTGATTCTGAATGCAAGAATGTGACTTTTCGCTATACTAAGGTGGTTTGAGTTTTTAGGTTTTCTTATTGATCGTATGTTGTTTGTAGCTCTAACAGCAGCTGTGTTGATACCTGAAGTGTCTTTAACCTTATCCATGCTGGAGACCACTAGAAATGCCAAACAAACCAGCAAACAACATCAGACTACAATATTGAACGTTGTCCGAGCTCGTGCAATGTTGCAAAACTGCAGCCCTGAGAAAACTATTTCTTAACTATCTCCATGCTGTAGGCATCCGGGGATGCCCTAAAGATTTGTGTCTGTGCCTAGTCTCGTCGCAAATGGGTGAAAGATTCCCACAGCGACGTTAAACTCCATATTCACTCACTCACTGTGCCTAGTCCAGCAGGGAGATGGTTAATTAATCCAAAGAAGAGAAAGTTTCGTATGTGAGGACGATTTCAGTACAATTGTTCTGGATAGTTGGTAACAGCTCATAGCTCTCGTGCTGATGTATAGTTAACACATCAGTTCTTGGGTTGAAGTATAGTCAACGCATCATGTTACGCGGTCTCCTCCCTCTGTAACCAGATCTTTTAAGCTATGTTTAAAACAACATTAATCTTCAATTAACTAGCTCGCTCCATGTATCACGAAACTGAATCAGTTCACATTCATTTGATAATGAAAAGGTTGTTCATGCTTTCTTTACCACACAGCCATGAAACTATCAATTATGTACATCCCATTTGACGTAGCAATTTATCAATGATATTCATTTTTAGCCACCAAATTCTGTTCAGATTTCTTTTTCTCATTTTCCTTGATGAAGTAATCTGACCCTGACCTTTTAGAATATCCATTACTGCGGGCACGAAGAGAAAGTATGGAAGGCAGGTATCGCCATCCCCAGAGCTGCTATAAAGTAACGCCTGTATAGTTATTTATTGATGGCGTGTTGGACACGTAATTAACTTTGTAACATATGGCTCCCAATGCTAAAACAGCAACTGTGATATGGAGTGTTTTATTACCATAACGTGGAGAATTATGATCATGTAGCCAGTGTGATATCCTGCATTACCTCATATATGATAGATTGTAAATATAGTTATTGAAAAAAAAATGTGATAGTTTTTTTGTGTGTGACTTGTCACTTTAATCCCCAATTGAAAAACAACTGGGTGCAGAATGAAGTGAACCATTTTAATATTAACTTTCATGAAAAGAAAAATCACAATTCATTGTAGCGTTATGTAAAGGTTTATATTGACTTGGTGTTTGTCAGATTTTCATGTATATTCGTAATATCGGTATATTGGTTTATGTTTGTCAATGCCTATTGAGCCATGCATGAACATTCTGTGAGCCGTCACTATTTGTAAACACTATTTCCCTACCGACTACACCCCTATATGTTGTTTTTTTGCACTAGTTCATACCGTAACCCTTGTATACAAATAAAACCGCAACACGTTTGCATCTGTATTCATGCGAAATTAGTTAGTTCATGGGCCCACATTTAAGAGACCTTCAATGTATGGGTTGAAAATAAATAGAACTTTTTTTTTTTTGGAAAGTGCTACATGCATCGGTGAGCAAGAATAGATATAAGAATTCAGATATCGTATTAATTCAACCAACGTGGCGTTATTTTGATTGGTTTATGTCACTACCTACCCATGCTGCTATTCATTCATTTGAAAACTAAGTTGAAAACTACACTGTGCACTTTGAACTTACTTTTAACCCTCTTTCTGCTGTATTGGCCCCCATATGTCATTTGTGGTTCCTTCCAGTTAAGTAGAGTTAACTGATAATTTCGCAGTTGGTGCTTATTACTGGAAGTGGAATCCAACTTATGAAAGTTATTAAAATATTAAAAATATATGGTATTTTTGGTTTCCAAAAGGATGTAGAAGGTTAAAGAGTTGGGTTTTTTTTTGTATGTTCAATGTTGGTGCTATTAATAATTTCTATTGTAATATGATAAGGACAGCTATAAGGATTTCTTGTCTTCTAATAGACCAGTATTTTCCCATACTATTATACTGACATTTTATCTGCACCAAATTTATCGTCGTAATCAGTCATGGTGCTTATAACATATAGTTTTATTGACATATTATATAGGCCATAAGCACTGTTCTTTGTATATAATCCACACACAAAATTAAGTGCCAGCAGATATTTAATGGTGGAAGATTTCCACCAAATGTGATAACTCGGCTCGAGGAATTTGGTTACTTTATTCTTCCAATGTTCTTTAAGAGTACCTAGAGCATATCAATGTTCAGAGATTCTTCTTTGTTATTATAATATACAGCGACATTTAATATATCAAAAGAGGTGTGTGACTATTAATTAATGTTGTTGAGTATAGATATCAACAAGTTGCATTGACATTAACCCTCTCCCTGCTGGATAAGGCACAGACATTGCTCTCTAGGGCATCTCTGGTTGCCTTCAGCATTGAGAGGGTTAACCCTCTCTGCTGGATTTCGGCACGGGCACTGCTCTTTTGGCATCTATGGTAGCCATGCTATCTGACTATCTCGACACAGATATATTTTCTAAGCAATTTGCTTAAATAATGAAGGACAAAGTAGCTGACCTTGCTGAACACCCTCTATCCATATCAGCTAACATTTTGTGTCAACATAATTAAGAAGGCTGTTGACAGGAGGTGATAATCTGGTTGTATAGTCCAGGCTATTAAAGCACCTGACTGAGGTATCCCAGCTTCGATCTAGTTACAAAGCGTGCAGGGTATTGTTCACCTGAACAGGTGCCCCGTTGACCTGAGCATAATCCAGGTGTATCTGGCACATAGTGAACGCTGTGCATTTCCTAGGGCTAATTGAGAAAGGAGGGCAGCTGCTTCTTATCATGTCCTGGCACTTATTGGCCGGAGATGAAATTTGTCATTAGTTTCTTTATCCATTCTTCAGTGTTGAATGAAATATAATTTTTCATAATTTTGTACCAATAGTAATTTATTTTAATGAGAACCTTTTTAGATGTATTTTTGTATTCATTTATTTTATAAGAAGACCTTTATTCATCTTTCATCAATATGAAATAGAATTTTTGATGATGTTATATATTATTTTGAATGATAACCTTGGATATATTTGCAATATATGTAATTAGTAAAATTGTATTCATTTAGCGCAATTGATTTGTGTAACATCTGTAGATTTTAGTTTGCATTCATTGGTCGAAATAAACAACATTATGATAATGTTGCAATCTGTCAAAATAGATCATGATACATGTACCAGTTTATGTTAAACCACATAAAGGTCATGGATAATTTTCAATATTTATGATACATATATTTACATGATTAGATCAGCAGCTTCTTTATCATATCACATAGCATTTCTGCAGTGTCACTACAAAGTAGCATAAAATAACAACTATAGAAAATGTGAGAGAAAAGAATAAGTAAATAAATAATAATATATTGTACATTGTTCTTATTGTGATATTTTGTATTGCAGTTCACTGGGCAGAAAGAGGCAAACATCCGTGCCTGATATTACCAATGGCGATGACCACCTGGGTCTTGAAGATGTGTACAAGCAAGTTCAAAAAGGGGGCGAAATACCCTACAAGGGACTGCAAAAACCGGCTCATGAAAAACCAAAAAGTCAGTATAAAATTGCTCTTTGTTTTTGTCTTATTCTGCAATGATTTTGTTACCATATATGGAAAGAAAAAATGAAAAACTGTTTTGGTTGTGTTGAAGGTGATTTTTTTTTATTATGTTTTCTTTCAAATGAAAATCTATTTTTAGATTTATTCAATTATGAAACATAATGTCATGTATGGACATTTATATTATTTTGAGAACATTTTGTGTCCATAATTTAATATAGGAAACACTTTTTTATATTAGGTCAGCCATGTTAACCCATTGTTGACTGATTTAGCTGCATTTCAACAAGAATATTTCAATAATAATATATTATGGCACCTTTACCATTTCCAAGACAGAAGTTTTCAAACTATTTTAAGCTGCTGGTGATTTATGTTCATCGTTTAGTTTGATTCAATTCCTGTTTGAGTTTAATTCATTATCACTGAGTTTATTTCTACCAGTTCAATCTGCACACATGCATGATTTTAAATTATTATTTCGCACATTTTTTACTCAGTGTTTCGTTCATGGAGTTGTGGAGTTAATAATTTGCTGTTTATTGTCACTCCATTTTAGTACTGTGAAATGTTGTGGGTCAATATTTAACCTTCTCCCTGCTGGTTTGAGCATTGTCACTGTTGTGGAAGGCATATCAAATTTCCCACAGTGGGAAGAAGGTTAAAACATGCACATACTCACACATACACGCACAAGTATACACATATACACACACATACGAGTGAGCATGCAATATCATAAACACATTTCTAACGTCAAAGTAATTTTACCTACCTCGTATGAAAGTACACACAGCACATTAATTGCAATATATGAACACATTAATGGACATTTTTCCTACCGACATATCCAGGACAAAACTCCGCTGGATGCATACAGATAAAGCAATTACACAATTAACAGTGATTATTTGCATGATTGTTGAATGTGACCACAGAATATCAGGTTGGTGATAACAGTCATTACATCCCTGCTGTGATAAATACAGCATATCGCTGCGTAATAATTTCGTGGGACACCATGGGACCGTGAACTATTGACAAGCATCTTATCAACGAGAACGTGATTTTGTATTCGGGACTGGCGTGGACTTTGTTTCAACCTGGTGTTGCCGGCTGTCTCTGACTCTCTCGTGCCCTAGTTTGATCTGTCCAGTCTCCCCTTGTCATGATGGATCCTACCGCGTCAGTCCTTGTACTGATCACATGATGTTTAATCCATCAATGTGTGTTTCGCCGATATCTGTTACGGATATGATTTGGACATCAACAGGGCCTTTCCTCTTCGCATGTAAGTAGCTGTGCCACACCCTTTGCCCAACATCTTCCACGTTATCTCAAGCAGCCGACCAATCAGCTTTCGTTATTATTATTTATTTTCGCTTCGAGTCTATGGGACGTTGTTTTGTGTGCCACTCTACTTTCTGTTTTGATTTTGTTTTTTCTCTTTCTTTAAAGCCAGCAGCTTCATTCACCATGTATAATAGAAATTAAACCGGATACATGTAACCTTATTAATTGATCACATTTCAGCTTCAATTGTAAATTTACTGTCCTGAGTCCCGTTCCACAGAACTACCATAGCGCTACATGGGTCTTAAGTTTCTATTTCCAGTAAACGACACAACTAGGGCTATGATTGTTCTGAGGAACTTGACCCAGAAGTAGATAATAATGTAATTCAAACATTCTTTGAAATGAAAATGATTCAAAACCTGAAAATATTTTTAAGGAGCTGAATGTCATGTAATCAAAATTGTCGTCAGTTCGAGTGACACCAGGTTTCTCGTATATTACAGTGTACACTTGCAATGTGCGGAGAAGCAAGATGCATGGTGGATGAATGAAAGCCTGGCTGGAAAAATTAACCCTATGAACTTTTACTAACACCTGCATGTGATCTCAGAACATTCAGGAACGTTTTTTGTTTCTAAAAGATCCGTCCCATCTTTTTAATATCCGTCATTGTCCTACAATGGAGGTCCCATCTCATCATGCTGGTGTCACTGTGCACGGTCCTGTGTACAGCACGGAATTCACCAAGAGCAGCGGAACCCATGAACCGCACCCCAGTACCGCGCACACCAGCGGGTACCAGTCGGCTGGGTACCCGAGCACGTACCAAGACAACGAACCTAGTTCCCATCAGGGTCGTAGAAATTTCGAACAGTTGTCTAACGTATATCAGGGTCGGCTGCTAGATAAACCCACGTACAGCGAATACATGTCTTCTAAACTTTCCAGTGGCCAACGCAGCGGAACCAGGAGACCTCTGGTGAAGAAACACGAAAAGAAGGATACCGCCGACTCGTCGTTATTCCACACAGATACGTCTGGAGGTGGAGGTCCAACTGTGAGAAGTGAAAGTCCTTGCATCACGGGAAGATCCTCGGATTCTTCACAGGATCATCTGGAATACTCCAAATACTCCCGTCCTGAATCGTTGAACATTCATTCGAGAGACGACGTGGCATCAGTGGAAACGGCCAGCACAGAAAGCTACTCGAGGTTATTCGACAAGGAGGAACAGCTTCGCAGGAATGAGTACAGGAGAAGGGTGGAGGCTCACTACAGGAGGCTCATAGCAGAAGACAAGATCTCGCCCGATACAGCCAGTGTCCTCAGTGATGCCTTCGCAAAGGCCGAGGACAACGCCAAGTATGGAAAAGCCGCTGTTCCAAAAGAATCGCCTGGTTATCAAGTAGGAATAGACAAATCTGTTTGGAAGAAAATCGATCACACCAGAGCGAAATCTATCGATAGACTAAAGTTGAGTTCTGAAGCTCTGAATGTGACTGAAAGTAAGGAATTCAGATCAGAACTACGGATAGATCTAGACTTGGAAACAGGAAAGAAACCTGTTCCTGAAGCTGAAAGAGAAAATATGATATCACCTTACATGCAACTCTCACAAACTGTTATTGAAAACTCGTCCAAGCCCAGTGGAATGCAGGCCAGAAATCCTAGACATGGTCCGAGACCAGAGCCAATAATCCTCCCAGAGAAAGGCTTCTACAAGGAAAGACAACGAGCTCAGACTCCCGACCCGAGCAAGGCCCAGTCGGCTCGCGGTTCCGTGACCAGCGAGCGGTCCTCTCGTCTGGATCCACACACTTACCAATCCTACGCCGCCGGAATACTCTACTCGTCCGGAAGGTCGGAGAAGTTCCTCAACCTGACTCGACATTTCTCGGTGTTGGAAAGGATCTCCGAGATCGAACATCAGGCTGTGGAAAGGAAGCAGAGAGCCACGGAAATCCAACCAGTGACTGAGGACAGTAGGGACATTGTGCACATGTTGTCCATTTACGACTTCGAGACCAGGGAAGAGTTGAGCGAACTGTACACAGAGCTTGAAGATGCCAAGAAGAACAAGGAGTTCTTCTACAGTTCATGCAAGCTGGAAGATGTGCATTGGACTCCTGATAAGGACAAAGGTCTTTTGAAGAAGCAGAAATCCCTAAACGACTTAAAGACAACCTACATCGAACATGCCGCTGATCCAGATGTAAGTCCGAGTTTTTCCAGGGACGACATCTATCGCCAAACTCCGTATTACCAGCTGTCTGAGAAGTATAAAAGTCTTGAAGAGAACCAGAAATATGAGGAGATGAAGTCAACCGAAGAACACTCGCGAGAATTGACGTCTCCCAGGAATCCAGGCTCGTATCTCCAGATTCAGGAACACGCTGCAAAGGTGTCCAAAGAGCGGCCTCTGTATGGAACCCACATCAAAGAGTTTCCTGTTAACAAGTATGAAATCCATGTCCAGAACATCACTCATAAAGCCAGTCCTGATCAGAGCCAAAGTACCTTGCATATAAGATCAATATCTGCACCTGATAAAGAGAATCAGGAGAAGTTGGAACTCCTGCAGAGATCGGACTCTTCCAAGGAATCCTTCTTCAGGCACAGCACCAATGGTGATGATGTGTCTGTTAAAAAGACAACGGAAACAGAAATTGTGGTAACCACAGACACTAGACAAACTGGAGGTCGTCTCAACGTAAAACCTGCTTTGGAGAACCCGCCTTCTGGAATCAACATCAGTACGTATGACAGACAGGTATCTTCCACGTCAACACATGTTAGTGATGAAGTCAATTTTAGATCAAGACCCAGGGAGTCCTATCAAAGACCCAAGTCATGCTTGCCTCTTGAAATAAACAAGATTAGATCCAATGTGAAAGTGTCTGATTTGAAGTCCAGGTTTGAAGGAGATGATGAACAACGACGGCGACCAATCCTGAAGAGACCTCGTTCTGTCCCACCAAATTTCACTGAAGACAGAAAAGGGTTTCCCGACAGTAGAAGTGAACCCAACAATCTTGTTTCCAATGCAAGTAATCAGTCACAGAGGACTGATCCAATTGATAGATCTGCTAGAAGTAGATTGGACGACAATGCTCCAATACAAAGGCACACAATCGAGAGACAATCCAGGAGTACATCGAGATATGTGAATGACACTGATGCCACTTTCAACACACCAAATAGACCCACACAGCAAGACCAGCCTCAGAACTCGACTCCCAGCCAAGCATTGACCAGAAGTCAGCCAGTGGGAGGTCAACCACAGGGACAAGGAGAACCAGCTTCTCGACATCGGAATGTCCCCAATGTGTCCGGTAGTCTCCATGCTGTCACTGGACATTCTGTGAACAACAAGTCTGATGACCAGAAACTCATCCAGAGTAAGTACACGGTTCGTGTGGAACCATCCAATACAATGAAGTCTACTAGAGGAGAAGCAGTACCTCATCCTTCAGCATCTTCTTCAGCACCTCCTTCAGTACCTCCAGGACCTCCTTCAGCACCTAGTTCAGGATCTTCTTCAGGAACGCCGAGAAAGGCTCTGGGTTCTTATCCTGAAGAGCATCAGAAGGTTCAAAGCAAGCCTCGATTCCAAGTCAAAGATCTCAGAAAATTAGCAGAGAATAACGAATTTGCTCAGAGTAAGTTTGCAAGGATAACTAAACCAGATCATGACCGTGGTCCCATTTATCAAAGGAGCCTGGAGGATAAGATGAGATTTGAAGGACCAGTTACACATAGAGCAACATCAGTGCCCAGTGGAGGTTTATCATCATCGGATACATCAAATTGGAGCTCAGTGAGAGCACCACCACCACCACCAGGAAAACCACCTCCTTCGCAGAGATCTGTTTCCGTAAATCCTGAGGCAGAAAAGGATGAAGATGAAGATTTTCACAACTACGGTCAACTTAGAAAGTGGGGAGGTTTGTCAGATCACATCAATGAGGATCTAGATCAGAAACCGAAAATGTTGTCAACTCAGATGTCCAAGGATGAATCTGAAGCTAGTTTTGAAAGCTCCGATACTTTCATTGTGAAAGACAGCGATGAAGAGAAGCCATCTTTTAATTTTAATGTTCCGTGGAAAAGGGAGGAATCGTACAGCAACTGGGATAAATCTAGATCTGAACCCGATTTGGCAATTCCAGATGATGGCCCACACAGACCACGGTCTGCTAAATCTCAAACTGCCTTGAACTACAGCAATTTTAAAGAAGGACTTCACGAGAAGGAACGCCAGGGAACCTTGAAAGACGGGTCTGAGATACCGACGGAATTTGTCAGCGGCATGCCTAGAACAATATCAGGAGAGTTGTCCGATATCAGGAAGAGATGGGAAGATGGAGATGATTTTGGAAAAGCTATCGGTGATCGATACCGATCAAAGACACCTTCTGCTCATCTTGATCCTAAAGGAGAGACGCCCTATTCTGCAGTTCCTAGGACTGAGAGAATCAGTGTAAGACCATCGCATTATGATCCATACATCCCGCCAGACGATATCCTGAAGGAGGTCACGAGTGTAAGTGAAGGCAGAAGGAGGGATGTCCCTACTAACAAACCAAAGAGACCATCGGCTGTCAGCAAGATGACCCTGGACTATCTGGACCAGATCGGAGGTGAATGGGAACACAGTAAGAACAGGACTTCAGCTAGATCTCCAAGCAGAGGTCCTGCTAGTCCTGCAGAGGACTCTAGACTCAGACGTCCTGCTAGTGCTGCAGAGGACGCTAGACTCAGACGTCCTGCTAGTGCTGTAGAGGACTCTAGACTCAGACGTCCTGCTAGTGCTTTAGAGGACTCTAGACTCAGAAATCATCAAAATGTGAATCCCATTGGTAGGAACGAATACAATGTCCGCAGACCGACCCCAAGCGAGAACACCAGAACGAGATACTCCGCTCCCTTGGTACAGCCACGATACAAGGGTAAGCCTGGTGTTTCTTTGGTCATGGCTCCAAACCCAACCAGTCCTGAACCCGAGTTCCCACCACCCTTGTCCAGGGCCCCTGCAGCTTTCGCTCCCCCGGTTCCCCCACCCCCGACATACCCCGCTCCTCATCCCGTCCGTAGAACACAACGTGGAGATCGGAAGGGTCCTGCGGTCAGGCGAAGTCATTCTACTGGGAGAGATGGAAGAGGATCTGGATTTAAAAGTCCCGGTAATCTTGGTCATTGTGGAGGTTATACGTGTCATGCTTGTGGTCAAAATTGTAAACATTTGTACTGTAAATAGTGGAAGATTTTAGTGGACACGGTACAGACTTGCATGCATATCTCAGCAGTGGCATTTTTTATTTTATTGGTTTTAAACATTTTTATTTGCTTTATTTTTCCAAGTTTGTAAACATGTCACATAATTCACAGTATGCATGAACATAAGTACATCATACAACAAGAACACATAAACATTGCATCAACAATTTATAGTAATACCGCTAATCAAATTGTAAAATAAATAACACACAGCTAACATCAAACCCACAACATTTCACTTTCATGATTTTATGTGTGGCTTGTTTCAAGATTCCACATTTTTTTACATGTAACTTCTTTCAATATTTCACAATTTTACATGACTTTTAAGTTTTCAACCAGCATAATTATTATTATTTTTATTTTTTATTTGGCAAAGTTTTGGTGTTATTTGTGTTTTATACTTTCACCAGCAGCTTCATATTAGTGACATATTCATATTTATCCATCCCATCTATGAGTATTATTTGATTATATACCAGCTCCACCAGTCAAAGACTGGCTCAACTTGTTTGGGGGCTGTCACACTGGCATATAATGTTGTCATCTATCATTGTCAGAATATGCCATCATTGTCAGAATATGCTGTCATTTGTTAATACCCACATCAAATCTCTGCTTCTATGCTGCAATAATGCCATCCTAACTTGTCAACTGTGTTAATATTACAATTTAAAATCGTAATTGAAGATGACCTTAAAAAAAAAATCCGAAACAATTTGTTGTATTTAGGGATATGCATGTTCTCATATTGAGTTTTCATTCATCGGGCCCAAAGATATTAAACATTTTGAGTATGATTTTATGCTCAAGCTCTAATTTTATATGGGGATTTGTGAATAAATCTTCGAGGCGCATGAAATCTTATCCAAATGTTTTGTAATATCGAGACCAGGTTTTTCTCCGATTTACAAAAGCGATGACAATTTCAAATCTTTCTTATATTTATATACAAGAAGTTACAAAACAAATTCAACTTTGTAATTTGATATTGTAAATACTATCCTCCTTTCCCTTCTCTTCTTCTCTATCCAAGCATTTTTTTTTGTTTGTTTAATTTTTACGACTTCATAACGTCAGTTTATTATTGATTGCTGTACTTAAAGAAAGGCATGGTACTTTTCTGGAGTTGACAATGATGTATCTGTAAGGCAATGGGGGTCAAGGGAACAGGGAGTTATGTGTATGGGTGACTGCTATCTGGGTGGGTAACCTGGAGATGGTCCAGCCATTTTGAAATGCTAAATGTCATTTTTGCCCAAGGATCATTGGTTTAGTATATTATGGCTTGGTGATTGAAGCAATACAAGTAACGACCATTCTACAAGATGTCTCAATAATTATTGCGTTTGTTCTTTAATTTGTTGTTGAGGTATGTCCTTGGAATCATAGGATCTTATTAGTTTCGGGATGTTAAATGTGAAGGTCACTGCTTGTCTTAATATAGGAATTAATTATCTGAGAAATTAAAGCATGATTGCCACATCAGTTGAGCATATTTTTTTTTAAGCTCTTATATTCAGTTAAAGGTATACACTCTCAAAGAAGCTCTTGTAATTCAGTTAAAGGTATACACTCTCAAATAAACTCTTGTAATTCAGTTAAAGGTATACACACTCAAATAAACTCTTGTAATTCAGTTAAAGGTATTCACTCTCAAAAAAGCTCTTGTAATTCAGTTAAAGGTATACACTCAAAAAAACTCTTGTATACTGACTTTCCCAAATATTGAAACACATTTGTGCTTTTTTAGTTCCTTTACTTAAGGCATGCACTCATCCTGTGTTGACACTTCTTTATTCTTTTCCTTTCCTTGTGCATGATTTTAGAACACCCAGAGCCATCTGACACTACCGACCATACTTCTCGTAGTAGCGAGAATACTCAGCTTTCGCCCAATCGACAACAGCAGCACAGCCAACCATCCAATCAGAGCTTAAGCCCCAATAGGCCCTCTAACGTGCCCACTCCCCCAGCGAGAAATATCCAATCGTCTCTTTTACCCAAAACGAAGCTGCGATCGCCTCACAGCAACTTATCGGCTGTCGAGCAGCTGGGGATAAAAAGTCCCTCTTCACCGAATCAAAATGGAGGTATACCAGCATTGCAGATTGTGTATATATATATTTATATATAGAAAAACTATACTCTTTGTCCTTTAGCTTGCTTGGGGATTAAAACAATATATATAAAGCAATAATGATTGATTTTCGATTTTAATTTTTCTAACATTCTTAATTTGCTTTTTTTTTTTTGACGTGCTGTCTTTAATCAACTGCTACTGGTGCTTAGATGGTATGTCACTGTTATGTCCCAGCATAGAAATCTAGGACGTCTTGCGATGTGACGGCTGAAGGGATGTGCATGTAGCGATGCTGCTTTAATAATTTGTAATAATAAACCCAGTACAATGTGTATTTACCTTGTCTACCTTAGCATCTATAATTATGAACATGGAAATTATATAAGCAACTTATTATTTGCTACATTTGCATTACAAATTTGCATTTTGTTTACTGAATTCTTGCTTTAATTTTAATTTTAATTTTATTTTATCTATTTCACATCATTTGCTTTTGCATCATTTTCAAAGCTTGATGTTATTTTAATGGAAATTGTTTGCTCTGACTATGACAGTGGTTGGTAAATATCATATGTACACTATACACATTTAGTTGTTATGTCAATACTATAGTACTTGAATCCTTGCTATGTCTTGCTAAATCCACATCTTTTTCCTGCATGTGTTTGCACTGAATCTTTGCAACTGATATCTAGACTATGTCTCACCTATCTTTAGTAGATCTGTCAAAATATACGTGTGATATCTTCTCAAAAGTCCATCAGTTCACGTTTATTATTTATATAATCAGTTTCCATGGTAACTCATATTTCAGATTTTCTTTTCTTGACAACATATCTTTTTTCACAAATTTTCTATTGTTTATTGTCCAATAAACGAAAGGGTTCAGGCTGCCAATGTTTACTGAAGGATGGTGTCTTCAAGTTTGAACGTAAACGGAGAAGCGTAGAGTTTATGTTAGGATTAACATTATTTAGATTCACAAAGACGGGTCCTTAAAAATGAGGAAATGAGAATTTTGTTACTTGACAATGAGGATTTATATCAAGGTAAAATTTATCTCGATATGGAATGGAAAACAATGCGAAGCACTTATTTGTTGAACAATTCAAAACCATATGTAAACAATGTCAGAATAGGAGATATAAATACACGCAAAACCCCTTTCATGGATTAGAATATTATCTGGACAACTACATCCATTGTGTAGGATTCTAACAATTCTAACATTGTGCTGGCTTAGTTTGGAGTTTCAGTCGCGTTTAATGTTTTCGGCTTGTGTCTTGGATAAGCCAGCTGGTGAACTATGCTATATGTTTGCTAACGTTAATTGTAATCTCCTCTTTAGAATTAGATATAGAATTAGTTGTTTGCCAGTAGCATGGAGATGGACTGTTCCCCTAACAACTACTTCCACCAACACAACTAAAACCGTTACGGATAAATAATTAATTCGAAAAATTGTAATTTTTGAGTGATGTTTTTACAAAATAATTTTGCTTGATCTCATCTTTAGTTGGCTTGTTTTCACACATTGTTAGTTATAATTTCACGTAAATTTTAAAGTGACACTTTCCTGCATGATTTTGTTGTTTATTTGATGTTAAGACTTTACAGTTTTCATACTAAGATTAAAACAATACTGCATCCATATTTATTTAATTCCGTTGTTCCAAATTGTTAAAATGTTTTTTGGTCATTCCAGCTTTCCGACATCAAACCACGGATGTCATCCGGTCACGACCCATGTCGGAGAAGGACAGGAGGAGAAAGGAGGAAGACGGAATGTATCGGAAAAAGCGATTGGTACGTTCACTGAGATATTATCTACTTGTCAGCCCTGATTTGTTATAAATCATCCACAAAAACATGATAAAATTAGTATAGAAATATGCCATGACCAAGGTTTGTTAATTTATCTCATTATAGGATTCTGCTGCATTATTATTATTATTATTACTATTATTATTTTTATTATTATTTTTATTATTATTACCATATTTAAAAATGCAACATGTATGTTCTTTGATCTTTAAAAGATAACCTGATAATTCAACATTAAATATACCTTGACCCACATTTCATGATTTTTCTCGTTAAATGCTAAATTCCTGCTCCTTGGATCTTTAAAAGTCGTCAATATGACCTAGAATATTTGTAAAACTCAATTCTAGCCACCCAGAAAAATGTATTCGTGGTCTATTAAATTTGACTTATATTAGTCATTTGGTAAAGAATCTTGCAAAATGTAAATCATATGCCAAGTCTCTGACATATTGGGCATATTTCATGTACAAGCTACATGACTTTGGTTTTATGTGTCCACCAATCTTTTGAAATTATGGACACTTCCCGACCCTACGTGATGAGGTTAACCCTCTCTGTGCTGGAATTATCACAAACACTGCTCTTATTATAGGACATCTGTTGATTGCAGCAAGAAATGTGGTTAACATAATATTTACAGTATTGGGCAAAACAAAACAAAAATATCTGTGTACATCTGTGTACAAATAAAAAATAAAAGTAGTATCCCTATATAATTAACTATGTCCACTACACTAGCCCCAACTTTGTATAAAGAACATTTTTAAATATTCCAAAATGTATCCCTTAACAATTAACTCTTTCAACTACACCAGCCCCCACTCTGTATATACCTCGGTCAGACTAAGAATAACACCATCTGCATGACCCCCAGACAGTTGCAAGAATCCTTCTTTCATAATGAGGAGAGTTCCTTGTCAGTCATTAACAGTAACAGGCGGGTGGTCCAGAACCGCCAATTGCACACAAACATGTCGTAGACTTAATTTTCTTGCTCGGTATATCCCGGAAATAAGGTACTCAATCACAATGTCGTCATCGAACAGTTCTGTGTATCTCCTTCATAAGAGATCCATGCTTGCCCATAGAAGCAATGGTCTCGGTAACATCTTTAGGAGCAAGGTGGCAAGCTTTTGGATAATTTCAATATGAGCTTTCAGCGTGTTTGTGGAACACGATTCTGGTCAGAGAAGATGATGATGCAAGGTTAAGCTGAGGCTGTGCGTTGCATTGGCCATCTGACATAAGTACCATGCATTTGGCATAATGGTAATGGCAGTTCCATATGTCTAGCACAACTTTCTGTACATTAGTGGTAACACTGTCAATGTCAGAATGCTGTGAAACACTCTCAGGATTTTGTTCTGTGGGTTTTGTCAGGATAATACTGGTATAGTGTGTGCTTAGGATTCACTCGGAAGGTAGGAAAATATGCAAATATGTCCATATTGTCAATGATCTCGAAGTAGAAGATATCCTTGAGACAATGTCATCCTCATTTGTTTTATGTAGTAGATGTGAATTATAGATCTGTCAGTATCAGCCGTGCTTGCAGGTTTACTGCAACATTCAGTGCCATGGATGTTGCGGTTTTCCTCCTACCCTAAACTGACAAGCTGTGATATGTGTGAGAAAGTCTTGAAAGAGGCTCAACCCAAATTAAAAAAATAAAAGTGAATAATTAAATTGCACTTATTTTTCAATAATTAAATGTATAATTGCATTGTAGAATGCCAAAACCTCCACATACACACATACATACACGCGCGCACAGACAGACACACACACACACACACACACACACACACACGCACACACACACACCCACACACCCACACCACACCACACCACACCACACCACACCACACCACACCACACCACACC
>JAUTBZ010138441.1:0-13123 GCA_032361785.1 Lepetodrilus galriftensis | reverse complement strand
TCCAACAGTAGGCACACACTCCACAACACTATCATGACACATGATACCATGTATACATTACAGTGAGTGAGTGAATATGGAGTTTAACGTCGCTGCGGGAATCTTTCACCCATTTGCGACGATATACATTACAGATGAAACAGTATAACTTGTTTGGAGTGTTGGTAGGTAGTATTATTCTATTGGCTAATACAGTATACAGACATATCTGGTAAAATTAAATATTAAATAAATAACAACAAAATATTACAATGAATGTTATCTTTATTTGCGTCGTCTGTGACTGTGATATCAACAAAAGTCCATATAAAAAAATCAGATAAAAATAATGCATTATTCTGTTCCACACCACGTGAACTATGCACTGCACTGTATCACATGTATGGCAGTTAATCAAGTACATTGATCTGGGATAATAGGTAAAATATTGTAAAATACGAAACCAAGCTAACATAGACAAACCATAGAGTAAGACTTCAGAAAAGAATATATATTTTTTGAATTGTGTTTTGAATTGTATTTTGGAACTTCAGAAGGTCACCGTTTAAATATTTAGCCGGTTACTTTGATCATCGTTCTGTTATTGTATTAACTGAATAGTATTTTTATTCTTTAATATTTATAATTCTTCTTCTTATTATTAATCTTATTTAATATTATTCTTCTTATTATTATTCTTATTAATATTATTCTTATTATTATTAATCTTATTTAATATTCTTCTTCTTCTTCTTATTATTCTTATTAGTCTTCTTATTATTCATCGTATTATTGTTATTGTTGTAGGGCTCCCATTGCTGTGGGCAACACACTTCTATCAGGAGAAGACATGTACATGTCGGCCATGAGAGGAAAAGGAGTGGAGATAGTTCACATCCTTGGCGATCAGTTGTGGTCAGTATCGGTACTTTTTCATTTTTAAAACTTATATTTTCTTTTAAAGCACAATTGAACATACACTTTACATGGAATGGGTGCAATGTAAATATGATATTAATATTTATATTAATAATCACATTTGCAGATAAGATATCGTGTTTATGGAATTGTACCTGGATTTGTATTTAGAAATGTTATGTTTTTTAGTTGTTACATCAGTATTTGTGACGTTTAAAATGTATCTGCAAAAATTAGTAGAAATTCCTGTTTTGGCTATCAGAGTAATGACGAGGAAATCAATGGGTTTTATTTTCAGGGAATTTGGTGATCAGTCTAGTCCCCCTGACTTAAAAGATGAGGAATTTTGTGAAATGTTAGATGATGACACCGGCGATGTCTCGGCCGATGAGGAAGGTGATGCTCAGGAGGATGTAGGTCAGAATGATAAACAAGACCCAGATATAAGGAGACTTGCAATCAGCGGCCCTGATACTAAGGGAGACAACTGTGATGGAGCTGGTGAACTAGGGGAGGCAACTGGAGGCGATCCCAGGGTTATTCAGGGTAGGTTACGGTTACACACAGCCATGATGAAGTCTTATAATTATTTTATTTTAGAAGAGAATACCGTAATATTCTACTTGATGATAATTTTCAATATTTCCCCAATATTTTTATTAAAATGTAAGTTGTTTAGATTGTAGAAAGTGACATTTCCTTTTTTCTCATCATCTTCCTTAGTGATACTATTGGGAGTGACATTATTATTATTATTATAGAATGTTCTGTCTTTATCGTCGCTATGCAGATATAATCCCTTGTCACTACCAGCCGGTGCTCGCAGGTTTATAAGAACATTCAGCACTATGGATGTTGCAGGTTTCCACTTGCCATAAACTGAGAAGCCGTGATATTAGTGGAATCATTTTGTAAACAGATCAAAACTACAATTAAAAAAAACCCAAAACCCACCCAAATTAATTATTTTTAACGACTGTTCTTCATATTGTAATCGCCATGCATTTTCGGCCATGTTGATGTATGGTCTGGATGTGCACTCTACAGAGGAGATGGACAGTTTGCTGACCACGTGCTGCCTGTGTGCGCTCAAGACCACCGTGAAGAAGAGTGACCTCCCCTTGCTGACAAGTGCTTTCTTTAAGAACTACATGCAGGCATTCTGGTAATATTTGAAATTGATCTTCGCTTAAACAGAGCTACCATCAATTAATTGTAAACCTATTACAAGTTGATGATGATTACCACTCTCATCTTGCGATAGGTTTACAATCGATTGTAAAGATAAGATAGCTTTGTGGATTGGGTACCCAGTTTTTAGTTCTGAAAAGTTTCATGTATTTATTTTTTACCACTGACCTCATTTATAATGCAGTGTATTATTTAAGATATGACATTGTTGACAAGTTGCACTGCTAAATGTATTATTTAACTAATATTAACATTGTTATGTATCCTACTGCCCATGTGATTTGTAAGTATGTATTGTATGCTGTGAACAGGGTTAATTGAATGATTGATTGATTTGTTGCAGTCCAGTTGGCCAAACAATAGATGTGAAAAAGTCCAGTTTTAAGAAGGTAAGACTTGCAAGGACATTTTCTGTAAGTTTTATTTTAATATTGCTTTAAAAGAATTTGGCATGATTTGTAAATTTTCTCTAAATTTGAGTCTAATATTTTGATAAAACATTTATTAAAAACATATTTCTATGTATGATAATGATAGTTATAAAACCATTAAGAAAAGAATTACATAAGAAAATATTAATGTTAATATATTATAAGCAAGTAGAAATGGTGAGAGTTGTCTGCCTTGTTTCAGCTGTCGAAGTTCCTACAACACATGCAGAGTCTTGGAATCATTAAGCTGAAGGAGCTGACCAAGGGTGCAGACAGCATAGTGGCGGTGGACAAGTCACACACAGAGTACGTGTCGTAAACAACCCACCACCGAGGTTACAATCTTTTTTTAAATGTTGTATATCTGAAAAAAAATATGTATTTATTTTATTTTATTAAATTTTAAATTAATTTTTATCATCATTATTACCCATTAATAGTAAATATGAACATGAGCAATTTCTTTTCAACTTGTAATTGTTTCTAATTTTACAGTTGTGTTGTATAATTGTTCCCCATGTCATGATATTTCTTTCTTTCTCAAAATTCAATATTTAAAATTCAATTTAAAAATCAGATGCTTGAATATTACATACGTTTTTGAAATTCCTTGTAGACTTCGCAGATTTGAAGTGCCAGACCTGCCAAGAGAGTTACCTGCCCCTGCCGAGCGCATTGACGGAGAATACGTACCTCCCAAGATCACCGAGATGTACACGATAACCGCACCCCTTGTGCCCCTCTTCAAAGGTCAAGGATACAGGTATGTATTAACGTTAACAATTTCTAAATATTCTTTACCAGTTCTAATTTTGCTTCAGTGATTAACAAGAAGATATTTCTTCGGCTATATCTAGATGAGTATTAAACCTGCTCTACTCCACGGTCCAGTCGGCATCTGCTCTGACTAAACGGTTGTGTCATCCATTGACATCACACTACACAACGTGACTGAACTTCCCGCAGTGACGTTAAACTCAATATTCACTCACTCGCGCTGAACTGAATGTGACACAAAATTTATATATTTCACTATGGTAATTGAGCGAATCAGAATTGAATTATGCCCCTTTGACTTCTGCCATTTTCCGTTATATTATGTATCACATGAAATAATGTAGCAATATCATTGGTAGATGTCCAGTTGCGTTGTGTCAAACCGTTCACACTATAAGAGTGGACGGTCCAGTTGTGTCATAGCTACAACACACTATACGATGTTTATCGTCTGCGACTGACAATGTTCAGTTGTCTCAAACAGCGTTGGTACGACGGAAAATAAGTCGCCGACGACCCATATTTCATAACACATAACATGGCGCAATTGGACGGTCCAGTCCAGTTCAACGTTGGGTCGCATTGTGTAATGTAGAGTAGGTGTTAACCTAGCTTGTTTGTCGTACAGTAAAGGAGCCGCCTTATCAGCCGTGGACGTCAGGAAGCAGATAACTGAGTACGTCAGAGTCAACAATCTACAAGATGAAGCCAGGAAAAGGTACATTTTGCATATTTTGAATAGAAAATGTGGGCCTGTATTCTCGGAACTTTGCAAGTTCTAAGAATTTGCCTAACTGGTTTTCTGCTTATGTCAATTTTAAATGGATCTTATCTGACTAAGAAGTTCTTAAGTTGTGAAGTTTCGAGAATATGGGCTCTGGTCCCAAGATTACGGAAGTTTTCTGATCACGATTTCATTTTTCTCCAAATTTTGTTAACAAATCCCCATATAAAATTGGAGCTTGAGCATTCAAAATGTACTCAAATATTTTATAATCTCCAGGTCTGTTCTATCTGGGCACCATTTTATGAAGCTATCATATACACGAATAAACTGTATCTTTCTTGCTAATCATGAGTGCTATGATCTTCTACATACAAAGAGTACCCAGATGTTTATTCTGCATTATGATAGGTTCTGTTCATTTAACATTAACCCATATGGGCATTATTTAAGTTATTAAAAAAGCATCTGTAGATTTGTATTTCTTATATTGCTGCAGCAGTGTTATGCAATAATTCAGTCAGTTAGTTAATTTTGACTTTAGCCCTCACTAATGTGTTGCTATAAAATTGTGTGCGTCGGTAACTATTACTGGTACAATAGTT
The DNA here is from genome assembly GCA_032361785.1 of Lepetodrilus galriftensis. Lineage (NCBI taxonomy): Eukaryota > Metazoa > Mollusca > Gastropoda > Lepetellida > Lepetodrilidae > Lepetodrilus > Lepetodrilus galriftensis. The sequence goes on along the minus strand of JAUTBZ010138441.1, from coordinate 8,498 downwards.
TCTGTCCTCTCTTCCCTCCTCCAGCTACATACAGTTGGACCCACACCTGGCGAGCATCACATTGACCAGACAAGAGGGAGATTTGGGCCATCTCACGTGGGAAGAGGTGTTGTCAAGGTACAGTGTTCTTGGTCCCATTTCACAGAGCGATTGTAGCATTACAAGAGTTGTGGCTCCATGACAGTTATGTACAAGTATATAGGTGAAAGAATCGTACTGCGACAGTAAGCAATAAATCTCCAGGGGGCTGCTCCTTTCTAGCTGTTCTGTCTGTAGTTTCTGTCCATTGCATGCACAGTTACCAAGGATCAACACAGCACAGTGTACCTGTACATGCGTCGGACAGAGAGTACAGACAGAACAGCTAGAAAGGAGTAGTCCCCTGTCCAAAATGTGCGTCCAAGACTGTCAATGGAACACCACCTAAATCAGCAAAATGTTCAATATTGGCTGGTCAGGGGTCAGCCATCAGTATAATGTTAGTAATGACACTTGTTATCTTTTTATGTTTTCTCAGAGTAATGGACAAAATGCAGCCAGCCTTTCAGCTGGAGTTCCCCGGCAAACCGCCGATCCTGAAGAAAGGCAAAGCAGAACCCATCAGACTCTCCGTGGAACAGAGGGCATCCAACAAAAAGGTAAAACCTTATGAAAATTAATTCAGTATATTTTATGTGCGCTTCTATATTTGATATCAATAATGACTGAAGTTACCATCAATCCCTATGTGGCATTATATATAACTGATTAACCTTTTCCTGTTGGATGCTACTAAACATGTCTTATAGTGTAATATTTGTGATTAAACTAGCATGGAGAAGGGTTAAAAGGTATTTCTTGGTTTTAGGCTACTGTGGTTGACAACCTGGAGCACTTTGGAATCGACCCCGCGACCTTTGCTCACACTGTGCAGAAGGCCGTCTCCTGCAGTACGTCCTTGACCCCTAATCACCAGAAGAACAAGGGCATGCAGGTCCTGGTGCAGGGCAACCAGATCGCCTTCATAGGAGATTTACTACTAGGTTTGTCCTGTTTTCTCCATATTTGGTTCTTCGCAAATTTTGTGACAGATTCCCGCAGCGATGTTAAACTCCATAATCTCACTAGATATTTGGTTGAATTGGGGTTTAGAGCAGCTTTCAATGTTCTGTGTGTACATGCCCTACATGTATGACAACATTTCTACCAATCTGTCTCAAGTTTACGCTTGTAGTTTGGAATTTAATTACAATACGTGACAGTATTAGTCATATTTACATGCTATAACGCTAAAATGCAGTTTTTTATTTTTCAATTTTCATCCGTTTTCAGATAAATACAAGATACCTAGGAAATTTGTACAAGGCCTGGAAAAGGCGCCCAAATCCAAACGAAGATAACATTATTAAACTAGTATGAGATGAATAAATATTTGAAACATTATAAATATTGTTTTGATAATGCTATTTTGATGGAATTAATATTATTTCTATACTAATTAGATATTGATCGTTGGGCTTATTTATATTAACTATGGGATAAAGCAGAATTACATTGAAGTGGCTTTCTGTTATGACTATTCTAATTATTCAATTTAATAATTCTTAATTAATTAAGAAGAAAATTCCAGACAAGTGTCTGTAATGGTGTGTGAAAAATAGTTGTGTGTTGTGATGTCAGTCTATACGTAATAGACCAGAAGAAAATTCCAGACAAGTGTCTGTATGGGTGTGTGAAAAATAGTTGTGTGTTGTGATGTCAGTCTATATGTAATAGACCAGAAGAAAATTCCAGACAAGTGTCTGTATGGGTGTGTGAAACATAGTTGTGTGTTGTGATGTCAGTCTATAAGTAATACACAATGATCTCTATTACTAATACTGGTATATTGCACATTCAGTAAATCATTATCATAATGTACTTTTATGTACATGTTTGCCCTTTTGCATGGTTCACCATTACATTCGGGCTAATATCCTTGCTTGATTAAGTTGAAATACTGCTCTATTGGGCATTTCTGATCGCCTTCAGATAAAAAAGGGTTAGAGGACCGTTCGAAATCTTTCTTCAACTGACGTCTTTGCCTGGCAGGGGATAATGAAACAACACACAACACAGACGTCTTGACAGTTTATTAATCATAAAAATTTCCTTTGGTATTAAATATATCAATTAAAGTAGTCGGCAACCATCTCCCATGTATTTTATTCTAAACTAACATTTCTGTTTGTAAATAGTAGTCCAAAAAAATATAATTTCCAGAAGCATATCTGGCATTGGAATGATACACATTGTTCTGAGATGATCAGTGCATGTACAGAATGCATATGTAGAACATAATCTGATATGTTATATCTTCTCAACCATTTGATTATTCTCTCATTTGATTGGCTGATGCACATTGGATACAATCAGATGAACACTGGCATACATTTTGACCACAACCTGTAGTTTCAAGATGTGGACATACATAGACTACAACTACTACTACACTAGGCCTGATGTACTAAACTAATTGAATTTTCCAGGTAGATTTACAGTAAGGAGACATACCAGTACCAAGTTGATATATGTCATTCAACAAGAGACATACCAGTACCAAGTTGATACATGTCATTCAACAAGAGACATACCAGTACCAAGTTGATACATGTCATTCAACAAATAGCATATACTTATGTATTGAACACGATGTGTTTTAAATATAGACCTGGCCCCCGTTCCTCAACAATCGTTGAGCTACCAGAGTTGTAACTCCTCAGCAACCCATGCTTAACGTACAGGAGTTACGACTCTCATAGCGCTGCGGTTGTTCTGTGGAACGGCCCTGGGTATTGTTTCTCGAAGCTCTCGCAGTTATCTAGTCTACGAGACCATAAGGACTCTCGTAGATATCTCTAATACATAGGGATCGTGCACTTACGAGAGGGTTCTGGTCTCGGGCGGAATTCACGCGAAAGGTTCATGAAAGTTTAATAATCGAAGTACAAAGTTCATCAGTATTACTTTATACAGTAATAATAACCATGTTTGGATTGTGACGTGTGCGTGTAACAAGATGGCATTGCATACAAGGCTCGAACTCCGAAGTGGCACAGTAGAACAATGTATGGGTCTAGATGAAAGCCTCAAGCCTATTACACTCCGAGGATATTCGGATGATGATATATAGCCGTAAACGAATGACTTTCACCGGGGAGTGCTCACATATATCTGTAGGTGGCAGCTGCTATTGGTAGACATTCACATGGGTACTGAACTCAATCGTTTCAAATACTAGGATATTAGGACATACTAGTAAGTTACCGTAATCGGAAAAACTTAATATCGCAATATTGGTCGAAATATTGCAAAACGGGTTCACATTTAATCTAAACTGACCACATCTAGGAATTCTTTGAAATTACAAACTAAACAGTAGAGACAACCATTATGTTTTCAAAGAATCTTTTACAGATGATTTGATCCCTGATTCCCATAGCACAGTGGATATTCTCATAAAATATATTTCTGTTTTGTTTGGATAATGCCAAATGTGTTAAATACGAGTGATATGTTTCATGTTAATATGTTAATATAATACGCTCTCTATGCTGAAGGCGGCCATAACTGCTCAAAGGAGTGCTCAGTAACTATGTCTAATCCAGCAGAAAGATGGTTAACATCATAAAATACATTTTCGGGGACATACATTGGTGCTCCTCGGCTGTGAAGGCTCGAACATTGTACCCAGTTGCTCCTACGAGATAGCATAGTGAAGTGGAGGACTAGCATAGTGAAGTGGAGGACTAGCATAGTGAAGTGGAGGACTAGCATAGCCAAGTGGAGGACTAGCATAGCGAAGTGGAGGACTAGCATAGTGAAGCGGAGGACTAGCATAGTGAAGTGGAGGACTAACATAGTGAAGTGGAGGACGAAGACTTTGCTATTATAGCTAGTTTGCATTACAGGTTGGCCTGTTAAGTCCTTCATTGCAAATATTTGATAACGATAGACAGGAATATAATCAAATTTTGTGGTAGATATAATAAATATTATTATTATTATTTGTATTATTATTATTATTATTATTATTATTATCATCATTTTAGTACTATTATTGTTATTATTATCATTATTATTATTTATTATTATTATTATCATCATTATTATTATATTATTATTTGTTTGGAGTACTCATTTGGCATTGATGATGTGTTCAGTATCTGAACCAAAAAGGGTTAAGCTGGCGTCTGACAGCGCTGCTCATGGTATGGTGATAACCCACAATAACTACATGTTACAGTGAGATAACAGAGGCACGGCTGGTGCAGATTGTGCCAGGATTGCAAATACACGGTGCATAAAGACATCGCACCAAAGAAGAATTTCCGGTTTTGTAGTACAATGCGTGAATCACACTAGCTTCCCCAACCCAATCCTTCCAAGATGCGTAGACTAATACAAGTCCATAGATGACACTTCTTTAATTACTGTCGACCACTGGAAGTAGCAAGTTGTTTATCAATTCATTGATTATCTAGCTGCGCTTCTTTTCACCACGAGCCACTGTTGAAGGTCCTACCTCCCATTAGCATTCACCTGCAATTATATTATATCCGTGCATCATTTGCTATAGCTGGAGTCATGAGGTACGCATCCAACAGTTACAATTAACACAAGTCTCATAATACTAGAGTGAAGTCTTGGGACATTTATATTAATCTATAAACAGCTGGTTAACATTAGTGTCCGAAGTTCAGGTTCTGTCCCCGAACTTTACTCTAGACCGATATACTCTACCGCTAATAAAGGTTGGATCGACAGATGCGACTGCCAGAGCTTCTAGATATATCATGACACCTGCAGTTGCTCTAGATGGTTTCAAGCTGGTCCGACACACCTGTTCTCACAGCATCATTTACATTATGCAAGGCTTGCACATGTCTTGTAACGATTTGCATCTCCTTCCGATTACGGCAATGGTATGAGGCATACATGTCAGTGTGAGGTTTGGGGATATGCTATTCATTCATAGGTTTGTATGAAGTTTGGATTGATATTTGGATTGTCAGGTTTGTGGTAATCATTCTAACATCTTGAACATGCCGAAGTCTAGGAGTTCAATTAGCAGCTACTGATCTGTCACACTCGGCCACCTGCAGGTGTAGGCTTCCTATGAAGGTGTCATAGTTGGGTAGGCTTCCTATGAAGGTGTCACAGTTAGGTATCTTTCAGTGGAAAAGTCACAACCAAGGCATAGTTCAAGTTTCAAGAATTCCAAGAATCGAGGTGAAACATCCAGGCGTGTTTTCGAGAATGGAAGGGTCACTCAGATGTATTTCAAGTGTAAAGCTGTCACATCACAATCAGATACAGACAGACACCATTCAAGCACGGCATGCTATTATTTATGCACCTTTAATGATTGGAGGTGTCACTGACTGGAGAGTCGTACTCAGGCATATTTCAAGTGTAAGGATGTCACACTCAGGTACAGAAAGACACAATTTGAGCACGAAATGCTATTTTTCACCTTTAACGATTGGACGTGTCACACTCAGGCATATTTCAAGTGTCATGAAGGTGTCACAATCAGGTACAGACAGACACAATTCGAGGCTGAGTCACGCACGGAAGGCTATCTAGACACCTTTCAGAAGTGAAGGCGTCACGGTCCTGCATTCTTCTGGTCTAGTAGTGTTGTCACTGTCGGGCACACTGAGAGTTGAGCTGTGTGGTCGGACATCTGTGTTATGTCATTACGTGGGTCTCACCAGTGATACAGGGACTCGTTAGAACCCAGATCCGTGGAGTTGAGGGCGAACATCTTGTACCAGCCCAGTGTGTGCTGACTCAGGTTCAGACTGTCCAGTCTCACCACCGTCTCTCCCAGACATTGCTTCTTCTTGTCAAAACCCTTCGTCCGTTCCCAAATCACAATCTGAAAAAATATGTACCTTTGCTATAACGTTGCTTAAAAGAAAACTTTGTCCTTAAATGTATCTAATTCACAATTTCGAGGGTATTATAAATTTCCATGACTTTTGTAGGAATATAATATGTGGGAGACCGTCTTTTGGTTGTGCAAGACCTATTCTGAAATGTTCCGTTAAACTTAATAACACCAACATCTAATTATGACACCACTATTATGAACACAATTTCTAAAATTGCTCACATAATAATGATTTGGCTATTTAGGAAACACACGAAAACATATTTATAGCTTTACTAAGTAATACACTGTCGTCAATGGATGGCAAGGCCTAGTATTGGAGTGAAGGCTATTTTTACTGTTGGACAAGTCTGTGGTTGATCGAATGTCAGTTAATTTGTTGCCATATACGCCGACTGTAGACTCTGGGGGAGAAGATATTAATAAGTTCAGACTCGTGCTGTGTAACCGTGGGCTATATTCATTTCTCACTTCTCGCATTGTCTGCCAATAACAAAAGCAGTCGATCGAATTTAGTAAAATTAACATGATTGTCCTTATTTCGTAAAGAAAAAAAGAGAGAGGATAAATAACTAAAATTGTGTGTTTTTAATAATGTTTACGTGTCGCACTATTGCATTGTTCTGATATAATATATATAGATACGTAATTTCCAGATGAAGACATGGGTATCATTTTACGAAGCTCTATTATAATAAGACCCCTCATAGCGATCTCTTCTACATGGTTACCGACCGCTTACGAGAGCGCTATATAGTGGATATGAGAGCTTCGGGATTTCATGCCCCAGTTCCTATTCTACAAGACCATTACAGTGATGATGTACTATACTACGAGATTCATAACTCCCTGTACGTCCACTCTCATGGGTTATTTAGTGCTACGACTACATGCTCCTACGTGAACATCCAGAGTACAAGGTATCGTTTCAAGAAGCTCTCTCATCTACTACGAGACTATATCACTCTTGTAGCATCTCTTAGAGCGTATTCGTTTCATCATTCGACCAACCCTAGGGTGACGGTCGAGTGATGAAATTAACCAATGCGGGTATTCGTATCATCATGAGTGTTGGGTCATTGACTAATTTCAACACTCGACCGTCACCCTAGGGTTGCTCAATTGATGAAACAAATACGCTTTTATACATGAAGACCGTGCACTTACGACATCACTATTGTCTCATAGTGGACAAGTGGATACCTCCTACACATATAATACGTAAGACTTTCGTACTGTTATGGTTCTAAAGCCGTATTGTTAAGACTGACGATGAGAATGGTCAAGGGTAAAGGCTCTGTCCCTGCCTCACCTTCATGTGCCTTCCATGGACGTTACAGGCGGAGTATTTGATCTGTCTCCTGAACAGCAGGTCACCGCCTCCCTTCACGACCTGCGTCTTCTTCTTCTGCAATATCTTCTTCCCTTCTACCAGGTATGTCTTAGCGTACACATCTACGGCAGAAATCAGGGAACCGAGCATAGATGGTGTATAGTCTGTCAACGACGTTTCGTATAATTTTTTTTCGATTTTTAATGATTTTGAAGTAGGAATTATTAACAAAATGGCAAAATCATGAAAAATCAAATTAATACCTACGAAACGCCTTTGACAAAGGCTAAGATGGTGTCGTAGAACGTCAATAAGGCATTTGATCAAAGGATGAATTTCACCATGATCTGTTTCAAGTAAAAAGGTTCCACAAATAAACTCTATGTAGGCTTATATACATACCTGTCTGCGGTATTGTGTCCGTTTTGGGCATACCACGTGCACAGATGACATCTACCTCGAGTTGACCTTTGGACACCATGAACCCCAGGCGCACATCTCCGCACACCTGGTCCTCTGCGACAGGAGGAAGCAATCAATACCAGGGCACAATATACCTGTACGTGTCCTCGTGGTGCCCTAACGTACTGCTTCAAGCCGTGTCATAACACACAGAATGTACACACTGTGGCACATAGTTTAGTCAATTGGCTGCTAAAGGTGTGTGTGTATATTTACGCACGACGTATTTCAGGACGAAAACCGCAAGCGTACATGTAACTCCGTGCTTTACGTCCTCAACGTCCGGCGTAAATACACACCCCTTTCGTGAACCGCAGGCCTGGTTCTAACGTGGAATATACTATGTCCTAGGATAGCCTGGACACCTTTCAAGGCACATCTCCAAAATTGTTTTTGCGATAATTCTGAAAGCACCTGGGACATGTATCATATTATATTGAACCATTACGTTTATTTCTGGAATTCTTTCAAACTGACATTCAAAAGGCAGAATGGGTATTATTTTGCCCTTTTCAGTTTGGTAATTGATATGTTTACTAATACTGTTTAAAGGCCACAGGAATGTCACAGGTGAAAACGTCAATAAGTACTTCTGATAATGGACAACATAAAGTATAGTACACAGGTTACGAATAAACTATCGTAATTCAAGATATATTAAGACGGCGGTATAACGTATGCGAGAGGTTACCCGGTCTGGATTTTATAATGCGCCCGTAAACACACGCACACGCACGCACGCACGCACGAGCACACACACACACACACACACACACACACACACAC
>JAUTBZ010138430.1:0-13123 GCA_032361785.1 Lepetodrilus galriftensis | reverse complement strand
AACATTAAGTAGTGTCATGTTAATCTGCATTAACGGTTGTCTCCATTGATGAGCTATAGCATCAACCATCTCACCCATACTTGCCATTCTGTATTGACGTAACAACATCTGCTCTTGCGTTTTACGCTTCTCTACTTCATCTACAATACGACGCTGAAGCAGTGCATCATCATTATTAATTTTCTCCAAGAAAAAATAAGCAAAAAGATTAAAAACAAACAAGGCACAGATAAAAGTAAAAATTGCATAAATAGAGAGATTAATATCTACAAATAGATAGAGAATAAGAAGTATAGAAACAATAATTAAAGTGACCAAAAGCCCGTAGAATCTACCCCCCCTAAAATAAAACTGGCAAAAGAGGTAAGAAAAAACCAGACCAATCGAAACTCATCATGTGTTGCCGTTATGGTCATGACCGTAAATGTCACCAAAGAAGAGAGCGTCGCAATATGTACAACAGTCAGATAGTTTAATCTATTTAACTTGCGAAGATAATAAGCAAAAAGGTTTATAAAACTATAACCATACAAAAGCATTAAATAGCTTCTATCTAAAGGTAAGACCTTAAATGCACCTAGCGTAGCAATCATTGCCCCAAAAAAGAAAGCTGATAAAAGAACTCCTTGAAGAAGTCTCCCTCGAAACACTTCCATATATAAACTATGTTCTATAGAATAACTTTCCATTGCAACTGCTTCCTTTAAAATAGAAGGAAGAGTATAGCAAAATGTAATAATATAAAAATTACACTATCTACCTAAACCTTCTTTCAAAGAGTCAAACAAGGGTTTCTCTTTTCTTGAATATGTTAACTCATCCCGACCAAACCGATCGTTTTCGAAAGTAAGTTTTAACTCACACCCTTCAACGTGAGGAAACTTTACTTTATAGTAGGTACTCCAATTATTAATCATCGGCATCTGATAACGTAAAGGGTCATGCTTATCTAACTTTTGTATACCCAGAGGCTTTACCCCATTAAGTTTAAGCTCGTACCCTTTGGTATTAAACTCATGATCTTCACTGTCGGTAATATACACCCCTACAAAGAAATACTCCTCATTAGGGTTTGTCATACAAGAACCTTTACAATCAATATAGTTAAAAACTGGATTAAGATAAGTAGCAGTCAAAAGTGCTTTGGTCTCTAGAGAAGCGATAAGTTGTGCTTTTTTAGTATTCATCAACGAGATGTGGTAGATATCATCTTTTTTAAAGAGTTGAGCTATATTGGAGTTCTCTTTTATGCTACATCCAGAGAAAAAAGATACAGAGATAAAAGCAAAAGAGAGTATTGATATTTTTTTATACATTAAGAAACCTTTAATTATTATGGTTATTTTAACACACTTTCAATAAACATTTATGTATAATTTCACTTATTTAATTACATTAGGATAGAGATGAAACGCTTTGCTGTAGCTTTTACTGGACCATCAGGTAGTGGTAAAACAACCCTTGTTGAAAAAATTGCTAAAGTTTTAATGGAACAGAGGGCAGTAGCCATCATTAAACATGACCCTAAAGATAAAGCCATCTTTGATACAGAAGGGAAAGATAGCTATAAATTTTCACAAACTGGTGCAGAGGTGGTGGTTGCCTCCTCTACCCGTACTACTTACTTTTCAAAACGAAATAAGGATTTAGATGAAATCATCAGAATGTTTAACCATTTTGATATTTTATTGGTAGAAGGGTTAAAAACCTTACCTCTTCCTCGTATAGCAATCTTTAGAAATGAGATAGAAGAGAGCTATTTAAGTTGTAGTGAAGCTATAGCTGTAGATAATACTATTAAATTAAAAAATTACAACATCCCTAAGCATATTGATATATTAGACCTAAACAATACCACCCAAATAATAGAGTGGATAGACAAACATGCAAAAAACGTATAAGGAAATAAAAGAATGAACGATATATTTAAGACCATAAAGCAAGTTGCCTTTGAGATTGACACTGCCATTAAAACATCTGACCTAGGTTACTCAGACTCAGAGAACTCTTCGGGGGAAGACCAACTCAAACTTGATGTACAATCCGATATTATAATAGAAAAAGCATTTGCCAATGTGGATTCAGTAAAAGCACTGGTAAGTGAAGAGAAAGAAGGAGTTTTAGAACTCTGTGAAACAGGAAAATATACAGTATGTTATGACCCACTCGATGGTTCAAGCCTAGTCGATGTTAACCTATCAGTTGGTTCTATTTTTGGTATCTACGAAGGTGAATTAGAGGGTAAAAACCTTGTCGCTTCTGTCTATGTTGTCTATGGTCCAAGAGTTGAACTGGTTATCGCTACAAGAGATACTAAGCCGATGCTTTCACGTGTTATTGGTGGTGAGTTCAAAGAGATAGGTGAGATTTTCATGAATGAAAAAGGAAAACTCAACGCTCCAGGAGGAACCCAACAGAACTGGTGTGATTATCATAAAACTTTTATTGATGATTTATTTCAAGAGGGTTACAGACTGCGTTACTCTGGTGGTATGGTTCCAGACCTTCACCAAATTATGCTTAAAGGTGGGGGAATTTTCTCTTATCCAGGAACATCAGACAAACCAAATGGAAAACTAAGACAACTCTTTGAAGTAATTCCATTTGCCTTAATGTACGAGCAAGCTGGTGGTGAAGCCATCGACAATAAAGGTATGAGACTTTTAGAGCTTGTTCCTTCACATCCGCATGATACAAGCCCTTGTTTCTTTGGATCAAAAAGTGAAATCACTGCCCTTCGTAAAGCTTACGGAGTTAACTAAGTTATGGATGAGATTGCACTAGATGAGTGGCAACTCGCCCTTCAAGCTGAAAAGAAAAAGCTAGAAGCGTGTCAAAAAGAGCAAGCAGTGGAGTCATGTCTCTCTTGTCAAAAACTCCACGACTGTCCTATTCGTGATGCCTATGTTCATGCTGTCTACAACAGCATGAGCAAAGGTGCTGGTGGAGGATTTGAGTTTTAAAGCTCAAGCTCTTCATATTTTTACTACCTTCTGCACCAATTTAAAAAAAAATAATCTCTCTTAATATAATAGCGATATACTACCACTAAAAATAAGGTAAATAATAATGTTAAAAAGTTTTTGGTTCTGGTTCTTTGTAACCTTTATAGTCATACAGTTTATTCCTGTAGATGTCCCCGCAACACTTAAAGATAACCACCAAGAAGAGATAGAAGCTCCAAAAGAGATTATGAGCATACTCAAACGCTCTTGTTATGACTGTCACTCTTCACATACTACCTACCCATGGTACGATAAAATAGCCCCTGCCTCTTGGTTTGTAAAAAACCATGTTAAAAATGGTCGAAAAGTAGTCAACTTCTCAAGATGGAAAAGCTATGACAGCGAAAAGCAGTTAAAAGTAATGAAAAAAATCCCAAAATCTATTGTTATTCGTATGCCCATGCCCTCTTATTTGTGGCTTCATAAAGATGCCTCACTCAAAAAAGATGAGAAGAAATTACTTAAAAATTGGGCAGAGAGCAATATTAAAAAACAGTAAATATTAACTTAATAAAATAACTTAATATTATTTTAATATTTGTCACTTTTTAAGCACATTTACAACTCTCTTTGATAATATATTCTTAAAATAAAATTAAGGATATATAGTGACTAAATTTTTTAATATTAAAAAACAAACTCTGCTATTTGGTCTTGCAGTAGGGTTGACATTTACTGCCTGTGAAGAGAACATTGAGTCTTGCCCCAAAGCAGAGAGAAATATTCAAGCAAACTTCATAGATTCAGCCGTTGAGGGGCTTGAGTATCATTGTGCTGACATCATAGAGAAAACAGACAAGACGGGTCATCTCTCATGTGCAACACTCCCTGTCTCATTTTATATTGGAAATATTGCTTTAGGTAGTCTCTCTACCATTCCCACAGATAAACAGATATTTCCTCAAGATTTGGCAAAAGTTCCACGAAACAACACCCACAACAGCAACGTGCGTAAACTTGCCCTACTTCTTCAATCTTTAGACCAAGACAACAACGCTTCCAATGGAATTAAAATTACCCAAGAGCAGAGTAGCCTTTTAAAAGAGGAGATAGATATTGATGCAGTCAGTTTAGAGGAGCTAAAAGCAAAGGTTAAAGCCCAAGACTCTAGCATAACATTTAAAGATATGGATAAAGTTATCAGCCACTTAACCCTCTCGTTAGGACTCTTAAGCGATACCAACGACACGGCTGTAGGTGGAGTTAGTGATACCAATGGAACAGCTACAGAAGAGAACAATACCAGCCATGAAAATAACAACTCCCAAGAGAACAACTCAACTGAAAACAATAATTCAAATGAGAATAACAACTCATCAGAAGAGAATAACTCCAGTGAAGAAAATAATAATACAGGAGAGAACAACAGCACCATAGAACCAGACACCACGGCTCCTAAAACACCTACCCTATCAGGTACACCAAGCCTAACCAACAGCGATAACATAACCGTAGAGCTACAAGGTGAAGCTCTTGCCGAGGTCTTCTTAAATGGGGAGCATATAGGAACCCTTGATGGAGATGGAAAACTAAATGTCAACTTGGACACATCGGGAGAAGATGGAGCGAAGCAGTTTGAACTGCTTATTAAAGACAGCAGTGACAATGCCAGTTCTGCCCTGAACATTAGCATCAAAAAAGACAGCACCCCACCTGCTCAAAATGCCACGGTAGATAAACTAACAACCGATGACAGCACACCAGCACTAACGGGTAACCTCCCATCTGGTACAAACGATAAAGATACCAGTAACTATAAAGTAAAGATAAACATCGAAGAGAACAGCTACGAAGCGACCAACAGTGGTAATGGAAAATGGAGCCTTTCTGATGACAGCATCAGCCCTCTCTCTATGGGATACCACGATGTTAACATTACCGTAACCGATGAAGCCAACAACAGCAGTACCACCTCTCTAGCCAATAAAATAGAGATAGACAACACAGGATTTTTAATAGATTCTGCCTTAGAGGGTATCAAGTATATCTCGGGTTCATTTAGTGGCTACACCGACAAAGATGGTCTCTTTAAGTATGATAAAGGGGCAGGTGTCACCTTCTATGTGGGTGATGACTCAACAGGTATCTCTTTGGGAACAGCCAATGTAAAAAAAGACCCATACAACAGTAACAGACGAATTATTACCCTATTTGACCTTGCAGGTACAGCTGATGAGAAGAACCCAAAAGTTCTGAACATGGGGAAATTTTTACAGTCACTGGACAGCGATGGCGATGTCTCAAATGGTATCACCATCGACCAGCAGACCAAAGAGTCTATCGCACTTTTAAACCTTAAAAACCATATTGACTTTAACCAGAACATTGAAGCATTTCACAGTAACAGCGATATCTATAACCTTATGAATGATTTGGCAGGACACTTTGGTGAACACCGAGGACTACTCTCGACCGAAGATGTTCAGGCACACCTTGTGGCTGTACGTGACAACAAACTCGCTACTAAAAATCTATCGGTAGCCAAAGTTCGTGGGGAGAAAGAGACCATTAAAGTACTTGATGGAGTCTTTAAATCGGTCAATGGTGTCGTTAAAGGTCTAGAGTATCGAAGTGGTAACCAGTTTGGACGTACCGATGAGAATGGAGCCTTTAAGTATGAAGATGGGAAAAAAGTAAAATTCTCTATCTACCAACTTGAACTGGGAACCACCAATGCAAAGGCTGTGGTAACTCCAGCCGACTTGGTTCCTGCTACCTCATTTAACCACCCAAAACCAAGAAATATTATTAGACTGCTCAATGCTTTTGATAAGCCCAATACACCCAGTCTCATTGTTGTTGATGATGCTGTAAGAGAAGCGTTAGAGAAGTACCGTTCACAGATTGACCTCAACCTACCTGATGGAAAAGCCAATGCAGAACTTGGCATTATAAAAGGTGTAGATGAGTTTGGAGCTCAATTTGAAGATTTTGAGATGGGTAAAGATATATTAGATGAAATTGACAGGATAAGGGGTTAATAATGAGAAGAAATATTATAAAATTAAGTTTGGCAACGGTTCTTGCAACCTCAACACTCTTTGCTGCGATGGAGAGCAATGTAGACATCAACACCAGCAGTTTGAAATCTGCCAGTATCTCTAGCGATGTCGATACCCAACTGGAGAAGATTTTTGATGGGGTTCGAGAGTTTCATATTTTTAGAATTCAATTTAGTCAATGGAGTGGCATGGACACCTATACCACCTTGGTAACAGGGCAAAATGGTTTCCCCATCTTCTCGGCACGAAGCGACAAAGACCCTAAATTTACCGACTACCCTATTAACTATGCCAACAATATGCTCAAACGTTATCAGCCTGTACGCCCTCCCCATTCGGTGTTGAGCTACTACAAGGAGAAAGATATTGAGTTGGGCGATGCCAATACCTCAACCTACGCTGCACCCATTGTAGCAGGTGGAACCATCGGTAAAGGGAGAGTTATAGTGATGGGAAGTCACCTCTATGACTCTATTTTGGTAAACCCTAGAAACTACTCGCATAATGCCAACAACAGTGACAAAACATCCACACCTGATAGCCCAGATATGGAGAACTTTTTTCACAACACCTTGGCATGGCTAACCGAGCAGAACCCTGATGAGGCGTTAAGATATTCACGAAATGGTGATGCCATCTCTATCTTGTCGAACAAAAACAAAGCTTCATTTGTAAAATCCTATATGAATGGAACCAACTTTGTAGAGTTTAAAATATCTGAAAACTTTAACCTTCAGAGTGGAGAGAATCCAAAGTATATTCCAACATGGAAAGAGGCTTCACAGGATGGACTGCTCGACCCTTCTCGCTACCCTCTTCTGATTTTAGAAGATTTTCAGACCCGAACCTCGTTCACAGCGTACAGCAAACCCAACGAGGAGAGAGATGGAACGGTACGAAGAACAGAGATGAGTGAAGTTGAGTTGATAGTGGACTACATACAGCGTGGTGGAGGTCTCCTCATTATGGAGTCTCCAAGATATTCCGACGCATTAGATGTTACCGAAACAGCCTCCAATGAGATACTCAAAAGAGCTGGTGTCAGCAACTACTTTGCCAACAACCACTCCGATGTACGCCTTCTACCCAATAAAACCGATGTGGGTGGTGTGGGTCGATACGACATGTGTTTGGTAGACTACATCGGACATACCGATTTGCAACGCCGTTTGGGCATGGATAACTACAGCAACGTACCAACCACCTTAGAGGGGCTAAAAGATATTCTTGATGGAAGAGGACAGATAGCATACCTAGAAGAGGTTCTTGGAAAACGAGAGAGAAATATATTTGTAGAGGGAAATGAGACCACCCCAACCTTGGAGAGCAGTGCCTGTGGTTCTGTAGAGATTGAAGATGCAGAGGGAAACAGAGTTCAGGTTCAAACCAACTTGGTAAAAGGTGATGGTATTTTAGAGCAGAATAAGTTTGACCGATATGCCAAATACCCTGTAGATTTAAACTTTGTTCAAGCCCAAGGAGACATGGGAGGAAGCATGGGTAGCCTCTTGGCTCATGAGCTAAAAGAGAAACAGCTATCGTCAGTAGACCTAAACCGTGAATACACCAACATGTCAGCCCTACTGCTTAACGATGCTGTTTTTACAGGCGAGAAGTTTCAGTCACTCAATAGTTTAATTAATGAGTATAAATCTGGTGGACGATTTGTCAATGGTAATGGTGAGTTCTACCCTGGGTTTAGCTTTAGCAAGAAAGATTTACTCGACTTTAGACGAAAACCTGTTACACGAATCATGGTTGAGAGAGCCTTCTATGACAAAGGGCTCAAATATGACCCATCTGAATTTCCAGGGCAAACGGTGGCTACAGGAGGCAGTGAAAGTGCCACCATTTTCCTAAAACGCAATACCATTAATCAAAAGTGGTACGCAGGAAACATGCAGTCTACAGGGCTTTATGCTCCTGCTCATACCGACATTACCATCACCCTACCCGATGGTGTTGATGAGACAAAAATGCAACTACAAATCGGTGTGGGAGACAATGTTGGGGGTATCTTTAGACATGAGATAGGTCTAAAACGACCACCAAAATATGTTAAAAAGTACAAGTTTTTAACTGCTGGGAACCCAAGTAAAACCATTACCGTTCAGCACCCTTATGGAGGGCTTATCTTCCTAAAGTCATTTGACACGACCCAAACAGAAGAGGCAACTGCAACGGTAAACTTTACAGGTGTTCAAAAAGCTGTTCGCTTTGTATTGGGAAAAACAGATGAAAGTGAATGGAATGCCCTTCGAGCCTCGGCTACTGCCCCAAAAGCAGAGTTGGAGTCGAAACATCACATTATTACTGTAGCAAAAGCCAACATGGCGAATCTAAGTTTTTCAGAGGTAAGCCAACTGGCAGAGGGCTATGACCAAGAGGCTGTTAATGCCTATGACTTCTATGGTTACGACCGTGAGTGTGCCGAGACATTTAACGAACAGACCCCACCAAGTTGTGGTAACAGTAAGAAGATAGCCCATAAAAACAGAGAGGTGTTCGACCCACATATTAGCATCGGGTCGGGTCACTCGGGTTACCCTGTTATGGTGATGAGCTGGAGTCCAAACAGCAGTTCATTTCCACAAGACCCTAAAAACTCATGGCTACTCTGGCATGAGATGGGACACAACATGGTTGAGAGTTGGTTAAATATCCCAGGAGCAACGGAAGTCGCCAACAATGTGATGTGTCTCTACCAACAAAAAAGCTTTGGAAAACCGTTAAGAACAGCTGGTAGCATTGCCTCGGTGGGAACCATTTTAGCCAAAGGTCAACCGTGGGCAGATGGAGGTAACTTTGGACGACTCTTGATGTTCCATCAACTTCCAAAGTGGATTGATGCCAACTATTTGAGTGAGTTCAAAGAGAAAAATAGCAAATATTATGAGACAGATGGTACACCTAAGTCAGCTTATCCTTTCTTAGATGGAGATGGATTTGATATTTATAAAATTTTACATAGAGAGGCTAGAGACAGAACAACTGAAGATGATAAATATGATGCTTGTATGAAGCAATCAGGCAAAACAAAAACTGATATGTTGGCACTCTGTACCTCGGCAATTTTAGAACTAAATACAAAAGGTTGGCTAGAAGCATGGAGAGCAGGAGTGGTCGGTATTGGAAATGTAGATGGTCAAAACATCTATGACTCAACAGGTGGACTAAGCAGTGGACTAACAACAGGGAGCTACCCTGCTCCTTCTCCTGCTATTGAGAGTTATAAAGGAGATTAAAAATGAAGCGACAGATTAGAAGTTTTACCAAACAGACACTTACTATCTTCTCTATTTTTGCACTACTAGGTTGTGAAGAAGGAGACACAACTACCTCTTCTCCAAAGCAAGAGGGGGAGAATACCCCCATTGAGATTATAGAAAACAGCGAAGAGAACCTTTCAACAGAGCGTAATTCAACAACCCTATCTGAGTATATTCCGAAAAATATTGATGACACTATCGCTATAAGGTTTTTAAACAAAGCCACCTTTGGAGCCAATAAAAACAGCTTAAAAGAGTTAAAGGAGAAAGGAATCTCCTCTTGGCTTGATACACAAGTAGCCCTACCCAATCTACCAACCCATAGACATCTTAGACGAACCATCACTTTGGCTAAAAAGTTTGAACCCTCTATCCATACGGCTACTGTAGAGGAGTATCTGGCTGATAACGATACCGTGTTTAATAAAAATGTTGCCTCTTTTCAGATGCGACGCTATCAGATGAGTGCTTGGTTTGAGACAGCGATGAAGGACAAAGACCAACTGCGTAACAAAATGGCGTATGCACTAAGTCAAATTGTGGTGGAGTCTATGGCTGACCCTATCTTTACGCGACGGGCAGAGACTTTGGCTGACTATTTTGATGTTTTGACCAAACACGCTTTGGGGAACTACAAAGATTTACTCTTAGAGATTTCTCACAGCTCCTCCATGTCACTCTACTTGACCTTTAATGGAAACAGAAAAGCGTATCAAGAGGGAACCACCACCATCTACCCTGATGAGAACTATGCCCGAGAGATTATGCAACTCTTTACCATTGGACTGCATCAGTTAAACCTTGATGGAACACCCAAGCTTGATGCCCAAGGCAATACCATACCTACCTATACCCAAGAGGATATTACCGAGGTGGCTCGGGTCTTTACAGGGTGGGATATTCAGAGAAACAACCGTTATGGACTTATCGGTTTTGTACGGGGAGACTTGACTCACCCTGTGGAGTTGACCGAGGAGTATCATGATGGTGAGGAGAAACACATCTTGGGTGTAACCATTCCAGCAGGTTTGGGTGCAAGTGAAGAGATGGAACGTTTTATAGATATCTTGATGGCTCATCAAAATGTTGCTCCTTTTATAAGCAAACAGCTTATTATGCGACTGGTGAAGTCCAACCCCACACCAGCTTATGTGGAGCGTGTGGCAACAGTATTTAATGACAATGGAGAGGGTGTTAAAGGAGATTTAAAAGCTGTGGTCAAAGCGATATTTTTAGACCCAGAGTTTTGGAACGATACCACGCCTCAAAAGTTTAAAGAGCCTACCATCGCGTGGACACAAGTGTTACGAGCCTTTAATGCTCAAAACTACGATACTTTTAGGGTTAAGGGTAAAGATTTTGATATTAATGATGCCTTTTTTATCAACGCTCCCTATTTGGGTCAAGCACCCTCTCGTGCCTTTTCAGTCTTTAACTTTTATGACAATGACTATACCCCCAATGATGACTTCTTTAAAAACAACCATCTGGTCGCTCCCGAAGTGCAAATTCAGAACGATTCGGTACTGATAAGCATCAACAACTACTTTGCTTCTAATTTAAAGAGACAAGAGAGACGACACCCTAATGGTTGGGGAAATATAAGCCGAGACAGATACCTAGTAGATTGTAGTGATGAGTATAACCTTGTAGAGAAAGCGTTAGAGGGTAGTGTCGATGAACATTTTGAACCCTTGAACAAGATAACCCGTGCTAACGATACCACAGCCGATGCTGAAGGGGTAACCAACAGAGATAGAGCGATAAAAGCACTCATTGATTTTGTAGATGCCAAGTTAACAGGTTCACGAACAACAGCGACTAAAAAAGAGCTACTCTTTGAACACTTTAAAGAGGCTTTTTATGAGAAAAAACTTATACGAGCCGATGACCCCGAGTTGAAAATATATGAAAATATTATCGTCCCGATTGTTGTTGCCATTGCAACATCAGAAACAAACATGGTTGAGTAGGAGAGCATGATGCAGAGAAGAGAATTTTTAAAATTGAGTGGTTTAGCAGGTGTGGGACTTTATGCTTTCCCCGAGTACCTCTTAGCCGAAGAGAGCAGTGGTGATGGCTACAAAGCGATGGTGGTGGTGCTGTTACATGGAGGAAATGACTCCATCAATATGTTTATTCCCAGTGGTGACGATGCCAAAAAGGGGTATGCCAACTACGCTTCCATTCGTACCTCTTTAAAGGTCGAAGATGTTGATTTGAGCAATAAATTAAATGTGACCGAGGGAAAACTCTCTATGGGTTCAGGAAGTGAGAACCCCTATTACCAAAATGGAACCATCACAGATGCCTATACCAAAGGGTTCTACCGACACAGTGGTTTAGATTTGGCAACCAATGGGATGATGCCTGAACTGGCTCATCTGGTCAATCAAAATAGGGTTGCCATTGTTGCCAATATGGGAACCCTTATTAAGCCTGTAACCAAAGCCGAGTTACTGGCTAAAACAAAACCACGACCTCCCTACCTCTTTTCTCATAACTCCCAAAGAAGGTTATGGTTTACAGGTGAGTCCTCGACGCAAAACCGTCACGGATGGGCAGGAATATTGGCAGACAATCTACCCGATGTAAATGGTGGAAGTATCTATGGCATGAACATCTCTATTGAGAATGGAACCCATATGCTCTATGGACAAAACAGTGGCTACTTGAACATTTCGCGAAGTGGTCCAGATAGCTACAAGAGTATCAATCGTACACTTTATGATGCATGGTTAAATGAAGAGTACAACAACCCTTACCATAAACTCTACAATAGAATGCGAAAGCACTCGTTTGATATGCAAGATGTTTTGGTCAATGACTGGGTCAATAATAGTCCTACCTTTACTTTAAAAAATGCTTATGGAGAAGATATATTCTCAACTCCTAGCTTTACAACACTAGGTGTCAAGAGTACCGAGGGGGTAGGAACACGCCTGCAAGAGAAGTTTAAAGCTGTAGCCAAATTGGCTTATATTGGTAAAAATGCTGGTTTAAAGCGACAAATTTTCTATGTACAACATGGAGGATACGACACACATGGAAACCAAGCTCAACAGCATGGAAAGATTTTAAGAGAGCTGAGTTTGGGCTTGGGAGATTTTCAGTTGGCACTCGATGAGATGGGCATGAGTGAGGAGGTAACAACCTTTAATATCTCGGACTTTGGAAGAAGTGTGGGAAACAACGGAAATGGAACCGACCACGCTTGGGGAGGACACTACTTTGCTATGGGTGGAGCGGTTAAAGGAGGAGTTTATGGAACACTGCCTGACTTAACCTTGGGAGGAGAAGATGACCTAACGCAAAAAGGACGGCTTATTCCCACTACCTCTACGAGTCAATATTATGGAACGGTTTTAAAGTGGTTTGGAGTGGATGATGCAACGATGAGTTTGGTATTGCCAGAGTTGTCTAATTTTGATGTGGGTGATTTAGGGTTTATGAAAGAGAAGATTCAGTAAGAATTAAAAATATAAACTAAATAGGACAATAATAGTCCTATTTAAAAAAAGTTCTGCTATAATACCCCATATTTAACTTAAAAATAAGGAATAAACATGCCAAAAATTAACAAATACGTAGACATCTCTGAAGTAGATAGAGAAGCAAAGAAAGACCTCATCGACAGACATTCACCATTTATTCACTGTGCCGATACAGCAACTGCTGGTGAGCCATTTGAAGTAACAGTAAAAATGGGTAACGAGTATACTCACCCAGATGATTTTGATCACTACATTGAATCTATTACTCTTTTCAATGGTGACGTTAAACTTGCACAAGTTACTTACATTCCAGGAACTCTTGGAAATACTAAAGCACATAACACTACTACATT
>JAUTBZ010138419.1:0-13125 GCA_032361785.1 Lepetodrilus galriftensis | reverse complement strand
TGTGTGTGTGTGTGTGTGTGTGTGTGTGTGTGTGTGTGTGTGTGTGTGTGTGTGTGTGTGTGTGTGTGTGTGTACTGCAGCTTCGTGATAAGAAAAAATGTGTATGTTATCACACCGGTACATGAATGAATATGAGAATGATGATTCAACATATCTTGAACGGTGATAATATCATATTAGTCCACTTACTTCGAACTCGGCTTTAAGAAGTATTTAGTGTATTCTTCAATTCCGATTAGGTAACGCCCTATATCTTGAAAGTAAGAAGTTATCACGGTTAGGGCCTACCAATAACAGCTGATTGCATATAACCAGTTAAGAAGTCACGTGGTTTTTTAAGCATGCGAGATATATCATCTCCCTTTAGCAGATAAGCTTGCGATTTATCTTTTAGTGTTATGGAGGCTGGGTTGTGCCACTGCATTACGATGATCGTGTCGCGACTCGCGACTGCTGTTTGTGGGTAAAACCACGACAGAACGATATGCGCCAAAGTTTTTAACGTATATTATGATAATTATACCATTATGTCATGGCGCCAGGGAATTGCGTTATTGGAATACATGTAGTATGTATATATTTTTAGTTTTTACCATAACGATAATGACATAATGCGATAAACCAAGAATCATAGTACACCGTACAATTGCACTGTGATGTTTTTATTTGTTATGTAACAAGGGGTGAGACAAATATAAATAATTATATCTCTCGCTCTCTCTCTCCCTCTCTCTCTCATAATGGTCTGGGTTACGAGATTGAATCATATATAATACATATATCGAACTATCGAATCGTCATATTATTGTGTTATAGTATTCTATTAGTTACCAGCGTAATTTCCTGGGTGTACGGTGTTTTACAAGCTGAAATTTCTCGTAGGCCCCGAGACCTAAGGTAACACTTTTTCACAGGACTCCTCTCAACCAATCAAATCCCTAGAATCGACGCATACTTTGGATAACCATAATCACAGCACAATGCCAATGACGGGACAGTGAAATGACCGGAATGGGCCACCATAGGTTTGTGTGCTATCAATGATAGTATCCAGGGTATCGTTTCTCGAAGCTCCCTTAGCCGCTAAGGGACCATATAATAGCATTTTAAATGCAATACAAATACATGTATACTAGTAATAGCAGTAGAAATGTTAAACCAGTTTTCAACTATAACAAAATGCAGGTTAATTATTTATATTTAGCATTGGTGTAGTTATAAATAATCTAATATTAATACACAATAACAAAGTCTATTTCTTCATGTATTGTATTTTTGTGTATGTCTATTATTAAATCATGTAGTGAATAATCTTTAGCGGGAGAATGCCGCTATTTTATTCTAAGCTTATAATGTAATATTTTACGTATCTTACTACGAAACAGCATCATATCTGCAGTAAATCCACGAAGCGTCCGTAAAATATACAATTAATCTCGATTATCTATATAATAAATGTGTATCAGTATATTATATCAACTATAAATATGCGCATTTATATAAAATAATAGAACTGTACCAAACAGGACACCCTATTGCCAAGCATCATGCCTAATAGTATCCATTGTATATATTTACATTGCAGATAATTAAATGTAGAATACCCGATGTATTACAATCTCAATACGTTATTACTTCATAATTTCTATAATTGGAAAACTATACTATCAACAACATTAAAAGCAATATAAGGTGATGGTTTTACACGACTCTTTAGTAACGTATAATGCCGATGACTTTAGATTACTTGAATACAGGTCATTGTGGTAATGTTTACAAAAGAAACCCGCGGTCTCCGAATTCTACAATACAAACCACTAAAGAAGTCCATAGTGTCTTCATGAATCGAATACGACTGATGTGCATGACGTAGTTAAAGCTGGTAGCAATTGTCTGAATTGACAGAATTGCTAACGTCCCTTATCCTGCTACTGAACCTACAGTCAGCCGTATACCGCGATGCCTAAGTGTCTTCATTGAGAAAAAAAACCCGGTGAAATAAGATGAACGGCTTCGTCGTCTTTCATCCTCTGAACAGCATGACCATTGCTTCCTTACATCTACCACCCAGGAGGTACGGTTTCCGTGTCTGAGGGATCCATCTATGTGTATGGTGTCAGTAGTGGGTATAGTGTATCATTGACAAAACGCAAAGGATGCTGCATGTATTAACACCCTAGACAAGAGTAGATCTTGCCGACCTTCACGAGAAGGAACACTGAGTGTACAATGATCCATTGACCGGGGATAATAATGTGGCGCTTAGAGCATGCCTTTTGGATTTGGCGCATTATAAGGGGCCTATTATTAGTATTAGTATTATTCACGTTCTTCGACCAGTCCAAAGGTTTATGAAGTTTATGGCTGGTCTTTGCTCACTAAATTTCATAAAAGCGTATTCTGGAAATTTAATAATAGCTTATTCTAGATATTTTCGCTATATAAATGTATATATATTTTTTTTATAACTTATAATACTGCTATTATAATATACTATAAAATATATAACCAGTATCAACCACTACCATTAATTATGATGATGATGATGATGATGATGATGATGACCACCAGTGAACGATAGTCATCAGTTTGCCTTTACAAAACCAGCTACAAACAAAATCATCCTTTTTGCACGACACTATTGCTGCTTTAATATCCGCCATTATTGCATACAAGCAATGACCCTTTGTTTCAGAGGGTGCAGTCAATTTAAGGTTCTGTCAACGGTTCCGTGTTTCCTACAGACACTGACCGAGATCCCACGTCTAAAGAAGCCCAAGAGATACGTGCGACTATATCTGCACAATCCCATTTCTGGCTGTATTTATACGAGATCCCGTGGGAATATTGGGCTCATTCTCCTCACACTCAGTGTATAGCCAACTCGTTTACTGCGCTGGATGGGAGGCATATCCCGTGGGAAAACATCAGATTATTCACCCAGAATTATTGACCTCAATATACAGCAATGGATGAGCCTTCAGTTCCACCGTGGATTCCTAGTCCAGACATAGAATTTAACATTCCACAATTCGGAATTCGTTGGGATTGAGAGATTATGCTGCATACATTAATTTCCAGTTTCTCTCAATGCTTTCTTTACCACTTCTCAGTCAAGGTACGAACTCCTTAAGGTACGAACAAATATAGCCCTACATGTTCTTTTTCATCTCCCCTAGGGAAGAATACAATTCCGATGAAAGCCAAGAGTGAACAAATCTTGAAAGTGGCTTTAAACCCCAAATCAACTAACCAACCAAGACGTGGAGAATGCTAAAATACATGTAGCAGGGACGGATCCAGACTTTCAAGTCAGGGGTATTTGACGGAGGTTAGTGTAGTCATAGACATAATGGCCTGTGTTTTCGAGGATGGCTTTGCTCCAGTACAAGTATTAATCCAGAGAGTGACAGTACATTACATGTTCATTAAAGTTTTATTCGGAGACATTGTGCGTGAACATTAATTCATATTTCTTTAGTAAAGAATGAAATATTAAACTGTACTATTATTTGTATTCAAGCATATTAAGCATTGAGAAGAAAAAAAACATCTTTTATTTTTTTTAATCTATTTTGGTGTATCAGTACTCTTGGTCCTAAAATAAACAACTGACAACCTACATTTGACAACCATCTTGGTTCTACATTATTCACCAAAGACATTTCACGCCATTTTCAATAAACACACAAGTCAGTGTGGATTTACAGTGTTTATGAGACAATGAGATCCATGATATAATAATCAAATGCATTTGAAAAGAACATAGATAAGAAAAAATCTGATCAAAAGGCAGAAATAAAATGTACATCTTCCTTTGGAAACGGAGGCATAGTGAAGAAGTCAACATCAACGTCGACTCGTCAAAGAGATGCAACTGCAGCGATGTGGGCAGGGCGGGTCGGAGGTGTAAATGGAGGTGGTGGTGTGATTGAGGTGTAATGGAGGTGTGAGATTTGGAGAAGGAAGGAGCAGTGAAGAGCAAGAGGAAGCGGAACTATGGTGCGAACGACATAGGACCTATACAGCCGATACTTGCTTGACCAGCTTCAACGCCAGCCCAAATAAATAGGACTATCAATTCACAAGCGGTCCATGCATTGGCTAAGATTCGGATTCCCTCCTTTTAGTAGTGGTTGGTCTTGCAGGAGGTAGATGGAGTTGTCTCCCTTGCACAGTATAAATACCAGAGGATCCTGCTTGCAGGGTATTCAGGATGTGTTGGGACCCTCAAACATCACAACAGGAGGGTCCTTTAGGATCTTTCAGTACCCGCATACCACACCTTCCATTACAAAGACAAAGGAATTCTCACAGAGCACTTTCCATAGGCATCAGATTTTTCCCCCCAAAGTTCTCTCGCAATGCGATACATACTCCTTCCTTCCTGCAAGACCAGTCCACTTCTAAGAAACATGGAGATGAGTGGCAATAAAGCCCATGTGAACCTCCATCTATGATCTTGGAACAATCACACATGGTACTAAAAACAAAGACATGTTTTGGTCTATTTATCTCGACTTTTCCCAATCTTTAATTTTACAAATCTTCATATTTTACCAAGTACACACCAGTTCGGCCCATGGAATGGTTTCAGTGTTATTATCCCCTTGCCCAGTAAAGGCATGCGTAGATGACCCATTCTTTACAAATATGACTTGTTCTTTTACGCCAAATAATTTTGATCTTTCTAAGGAGGAACGGCTTTCTATTAGAAATCTACATGGAATCTTGCTAAAAGTTGGTTACATGTCCAAACAATTCCGAAAATATTTTTCAACCCACATGATCATTGGTGGGCGAGGGGATAACGATATATTGTTGCCATTATGCATCAATTAGTATCCATGACAACAGCACACAAGATCTCCTATACATGGCGACCAACTGCACAGAAATGAGCTTGGGTGCCCGGTTGGCCCAGGAGTCCAGCAATGAACTATCTGCAACCACGTGCGAATACGTCACATATGCGCGATTGCAGCACCTAACGATGGAAACACATCCGATGGTGATCGAGTGGCGAACGAGTGAGTGAGCAATGGCGGTTGCACGTCATGAAGTCTCGTGTTGAAACAAAAAAACAGAGGTAATCCTTAAATCATAGCCAATCCATGGGTCAGCGTTCGCTGAAGGAATATTTTCATTTTACAGACAAAATCTACCGATGAAAACCTTTTAAGGGAAGATAACTCTAGATACACTAAATGTTAGGGGGAGGTAACTCTAGCCCCTCTTACATGACCAATTGGTAATATATTACAAAACTGTACAATCTCGACCTATTCCTGGTGGCAAGCCATGTCCGAAATTGGCAAAGTGTACGTCAGCTGTTCTGCCCGTGGGGCCAACAAGCCGAGCATACGTTTCGGCAAAAGTTGAGTGTTTTGCACACCCGATTGGCGCCCGATGGTAGTCCAGTAGGTGATGAGAGAGACTGATGAGTGGTACACTGAGAGAAAGGAAATGAATGAAAGATCATCTTTCAATTTCCTCGTCTTTACTTGGATGTCATCATAGTCACGAACTCTAAAAGTGAAGAAAAGAAAACATCGTGAAGTGGAGGCCAGACAAGTTTTCTATATGGATAGGTGTAAACATCTATATATTTACATTACATTGAAATCCACCTCGCATAAAGGGGATATTAACCAGACCTCAAGTCAATGATTTCAGCAAAAGATATCTGGCTTATCAGGCTATGAATATATTTTTTGGAGAGTACAACATCAATGGTGGCATAAATTAAGGTGCACAGTGTTTTTACTATAGCAAGAAATTGTGTAAACTTTGGTTAATGCCCACTGGGATAGCCCTTTCATGAAACACCGACCATCGTGAAGTCCAGATGTATTTATTTCAATGACATTTTACAAAATTGACATTAGTCATTTTTAGCATTCATCACTACAGCACCAGAGAATAGTCATCCATAACTTTAAGTTTTAAATTTAAAAAACCCCACAGATGAAACAAAAACATCAGAACCACCAGAAAAGACACGCACCTTCATAATTTACTTGTCCATCACCGTCGATATCTGCTTCCCTGATCATTTCATCGACCTCCTCGTCCGTCAACTTCTCTCCCAGGTTCGTCATGACATGCCTCAACTCAGCGGCGCTGATGAAACCGTTGCCGTCTTTGTCAAACACGCGGAATGCTTCTCGGATCTCCTCCTCGGAGTCTGTGTCCTTCATTTTCCTGGCCATCATTGTAAGGAATTCGGGGAAGTCTATTGTACCGTTACCTGTGCAAACAATGCAATTTTGAATTAAATCATGCTATATACCCCGATATCTATGCAATGGGCAAGTGAATGCAGAGTTTAATGTCGCTGCAGCAATATTTGCGATGATATATCTATAAACAAACAAAATGTGCTCAAAAAGTGTTAAATAGTTTCTTGATAAATTGGTGTTAAATAATTGTAATACAAGTATTTTATCATAGTGAACCAATACTTTATTATCATATTGAGTGTCAATGAATGAATTGTTTTACGTCACAGCGGGAATATGATTGTAGACTCAAAAACCTGGTAGATAGAAACTTCATAATGCCATAAATAATTACTAGAAAAACTTGCTCGTCTACTCTTGGGGATAGGTTAGGTTTTGGCTTTTAAGATGGATGTATTACTCGTGTTGTAACTTTTAAACATCAATGGACAATAAATGGTATTACTTACCATCAGCGTCGACCTCGTTGATCATGTCTTGCAACTCTGCCTCTGTTGGGTTCTGACCTAATGACCTCATCACGGTGCCCAATTCTTTGGTGGTGATGGTGCCGTCTCCATCTTTATCGAAAAGGCTGAAAGCCTCTTTGAATTCTGAAATTAAACAAAAATCCAAATTAGTAATCATTACGATTATATAAGTATGGAACAATGTTCGCACATATCTATCAAGTTCTATCAAGGGAAAGGTTTGGGAATTTACAATAATTTGGTTAAATATGATGATGCGTTCAGGGCTAGCAAACAACAGTGATCCTTACAAGGCCTAATTACAAGTATTTTTATGCAATTTGCAATCCCACTATTTTTTCTTTTGCATCCCAGTAGGGCTCAATTCTCATTTCAAAGTAATTATTATTTATTTTAAATTTTTAAAATAAAATATTGTTTTATTTATTCATTTTTTAATACAAAAGAAAAATACACAAACACAAACAATTGCTGCACAACTACAAGAACATGTGCACTACAAGAATATGAATGGTTTGATCAATATTTATTACTTATCATATCTGTTAGTGAATCTATTTCAATGTGTTCTACGATGCCATAACAAACCATTAACATTTTATGTGTTATTGATCAGCCTCCGCAATGATTGCCCCAGCGGCACTACTTCCCCAAGCAGTGATAAATGGTATCAGACAATGAGGTTTTAATAGCATTGCAACTTCTTTGGATGCAGACACTCTGCAATGCATCCGGCAACATGCCGCCACTTCCCAAACAAACTGCAGCATAATTGACACACAGTGATCCAAGAAGAGCTCGTGAGAGCCTGCAACAACTTTCAAACCACCACAGGCTAATTACACACACAGCGAGTGCATCACTCCAGTATTTTCTCAAAGTCGCAGGACGTACAATGACGAGAAACCGCAGAAAGGAATTAAATAGGAGTCGCACCTCTGTGAGTGCAGCTAGCTAGGAGGAGATCTTGTCAGATTGACCAGCTTGGCAATCGATGGCATGGGGCAATGGTGCCAGAAAGCTCACTTTACTACCAGGTTGTGTGGGACATTGGTGCCAGAAAGCCCACTTTACTACCAGGTTGTGTGGGACATTGGTGCCAGAAAGTCCACTTTACTACTAGGTTGTGTGGGACATTGGTGCCAGAAAGCCCACTTTCCTACCAGGTTGTGTGAGGCAATGGTGCCAGAAAGCCCACTTTACTACCAGGTTGTGTGGGACATTTGGTGCCAGTAAGCAAACTCATGCTACCACGTACTGTGGGAAATTGCCATTGGTGCCCTTTCTACTAAAATGTAGCACGAGGCATTGCTGCTAGGATGCCCTCCCTGCTGTCATCTACTGTGGGAAATTGGGTCTACAAAGCCATCCCCAATTCACAATCTGCCATGTAGCTTGGGAAATTGGTACCAGAGAGCTCTTTCCTTAACAAAACATTGGTGCCAGAAAATTTGACTTCCATTTAGTGTGGAATTACTGGTGCAAGGTCCTTCCTAGACGCATAGTATGGGGCATTGGTTCCTACTACCACGTAGCACAGGGCATCGATGCCAGAAAGCACTTCCTATCTGCCATGTGGCTTGGGACATTGGTTCCAGAACAGTCTACTTCCATTTAGTGTGGAATTACTAGTGCCAGGTCCGTCCTACAGCCACATAGTATGGGGCATTGGTTCCATAAAGTCATTCCTATCTGCCATGTGGCTTGGGACATTGGTTCCAGAAAGCCCATTCAACTACCATGGGATAAATGTTCTGTGGGAAATTGGTCCCTAATGCCATGTAGTCCATCAGAGCCTCTGGCATCACAACAATGACGCCGTTTCACTCCAGATCACTGTGCAACCTCAAAGCAATCAAGTACAAGAGCCGCACTTATCAGACGTACAATTATCTCAGTACAGCTTCAAGAAAACATGGAACTAGTCAACACAGGATATCATTTCTTGAAGCTCTCGGATTTCCACTATGAGACCAGTGCTCTCATGGATAGCAAAGCTTTAAGAAATGATACCCTGGTTACATACACTCATTCTAAAGATGTAGCTGTGTTGCTTCACCAAATTGGCATCTACAGCCACTGTCCAAAGACAATTTCACTCAAACCAGCAACTGAGAATAACCCCGTGTTTCATGGCAGCAATGGTAAATGGACATTATGTAACTTCATATAGCATAGAGTTCCCACTGTTTACATACACAGCCAACAAAAGTGAACCTGTGCCAAGCCGGTGAGAACACGCCTTCCATTGTGAGAAAGCCACATGGGTTGCACATGTTCTGTGGATTACATTATTCAGACAAGCAAGGTGGTTTGTAGTCTGCAGCAGGTTTCCCTGGCCGGCTGTGGTGAACAGTCCCAGTTCTCAGACAATAACTTCCTTGTTTCCACAACCTAGGCAGGTTACACCACGGTCAACCTGGTACCACAGGCATACCCGCAACCCAGGATTTTTCCTGAAGGGCAAAGTCTCAATACCTCTCCGAGTAAATGAATGACCGCAAAAATGTATTGCAGACGATAAACAATGATGCAAGACATAGTATTAAGATTACCTTGAGACCAAATATAGTTTTGGCAGTCACGTTGGGACCTCTAACCTGTAAACCTATGGAACACAATGTTTTACCACATCCAGAAGTCTTTACCAACCAAAAGATGGCCTGCCAAAATGATACCACAAGACAAAGTTTTGTCAGGTTCCCCTTACTTCACATTCTAGCAGAAGACATCCATGTCCTTTCTGTTTATCTTCAGAAGTGTTATCAAGCGACATTTACCATGAATTACAACATTGTCCACACATACTCCACACAACCTATTCAGCAATAGGTCTGGCATGGCCCAAATTACATCAACATGGGTTGATGAAAGCCTGTACACAAAACAGATTCTTCGACTTGTATGGCAGAAAGACCAGGGAAGCACCTGCTGCCTATGGCTCCTGTCAACTGGAATTACAGGCACCACACTGGATCCACAGAGTTCCAATAGCACAGAGGCATAGCCTCAACAAGCACTACACAAGACTATGGGTGCGTTCTATCAGCACAGGGCTGAATAAGCCGCTTAGCTAAACTGGTTCCCTGTCCCATTCATAAAACTATTTGAGACAGTGGCTAGTTTGGTAAGCTGCTTGCAAGCCCTTGTGTCTTTGAACACACCTCTGATGTCATTCCGAGGACTAAATATACTCAACATTAATCAAGGGCCAGGATCCTTTTTTGAATATTAATTTATCTTTATTTTATTTTAACAATGAAGAATTTCTAAAGATCAACAGGATCCAGGTACTCTTCAAGAACTTTCAGATGCACGTTTGAAGAATAATGACAACAGGGGTGCATTCAACAACAACGCCCGAGTAAGCCAGTTAGCTAAACTGGTTCCCTGTCCTATCTACGGTTCATGCAAGTCTTGAGACAGTGGCTAGTTTTGTAAGCCATTTGCAAGACCTTGTGTCTTTGAACCCACCCCAGGTTCCTTAAGCAGTTCCGAGATATGGTAAATTCTATCTCCACAAAACATCTGCTGGGCATGTATTCTCGAAACATCTTAGCTAAGATCTTCTTAGTGAAAAAAGATCTCTTCAGAAATTAACATAAGCAGAGACCCAGTTACTGAGTTAGGCACATTTTTAGTACTTACGAACTTCTTAGGACCTATGAAGTTTCGAGAATACGGGTCCTGGTCCTTAATTTATTTTGTTGAGTATATCAGGACTGACGGTTCAAGTAAAAAGTATGGTTGACAGTTATAAAAGCTGAAAGTCATTGAAGTTATCAGAGCATGGTAAACTACACAATGTACCCCACTGTCAATATACATAATGTTCCCCCAGGTATAGTAAGAAACCAAAGAAGTATTTCATATTGTTGGGATCAACACATCTTCAATCCATAAGTTTTCCTACCTCATTCTTAATGCACAAACATCGCCAGCTAGCCAATATCTTGGCAAACATGCAGACAACATATGTAAACAAATGGAAGTAACTGACTGTCAAGATAAACATCCTTGTTATTGATTTGCTAACATTTTATTGGATACTTCCTACAAAAGATGTTCATATCGAACGAGGCAAGAGATGAATGTTAATAACTATAACAGACGGCCAAAAATTAACCTATTTAGTTTTGTAATTCGATTCAAAAGATCACTTTGTATTATATTATTATCTCTCGATACAAATTTGGTATAGTATTGGCAATATATATCCATTATTGTCCTGCCTCAAATGTATATCAGATGGTGTATGAGTAAAAAGGAAAAACAATTACCAATTGCCTTTAATCAATAATATAACAACTATCAAAAGTGTGTTTA
This sequence comes from Lepetodrilus galriftensis, assembly GCA_032361785.1. Taxonomy (NCBI): domain Eukaryota; kingdom Metazoa; phylum Mollusca; class Gastropoda; order Lepetellida; family Lepetodrilidae; genus Lepetodrilus; species Lepetodrilus galriftensis. Next base: position 2,087 of record JAUTBZ010138419.1, on the reverse strand, counting down.
AAAAAGTATCAAACATTTTCTCACTGAAGAAAGAAAATGACGCCATCTGTGCATACCATAAAATTGGTTACAATTCTGAGTTTTCAAAATATCACCATAATGACCTCAATAAAGTTAGTAAGTACACATTCTAATCAATACATCAATACTGTATTGTATCCAAGTTCATGTTCAGTCAATGCTAACATTTGTATTGCTTTGTGTAGTCGCATACTACAAGCAGGTCAGACATTTTAGTGCAGGAATTCAATGATGAAATTTGAGGGAACATCTTAACATGGCATAATGTGCCATATGCACTAGACGTGGCTCAGGTGGTGATATGGTATGGATTTGCAAGACCTGCAGCTGTTGCAATGTGTACTATGTTCAAATACACCACCACTTCCATTAATGTGGGTTTATTGCTTTTATTAGCATCATTACAATCTAGTGAAAGTTAGTGTGACATTTGGTCCTAACAGGTAAAGTTGTAAATATGCCCATTGATAAGCGAGGATGACATTTTTATACTTTTCAAATAAATATTACAATTGATTGCATGTTTAATAGGCCTGCTGTTATAAAAATAAATGTGTTCGTCTGAGGAAATTTTTAAAGGGTCACATTGCTATAAATGGTCGACATTATTTTTCATGATGAATTATTTAATGTAACGTGGCAACATTTCTTGCAACAAAATCATGGCAACACGAGTCTGTAACATGTGTTATTAATACCACCAACTGTTACTTATATCGAACTTATCGTCAAGTTTTAAATAAACCCAGAGAGCAGACTGCCAACCAACAGTAGAATCAATGGCATTCTCATACCATGTTATACTAGTCCCTTTCAATTTCATCTATTTATACTATATCCTATTCATCCATCTATTCTATGCACAATGCAATGCTTACAAATTTTCACGTGATTATTTTTTTATATTATTTATCCATTTTCAGGCCTGACTGAACTGTTAAACAAAATATGATGTTTCCATTCAATGAAAATTATAAAATATGAAAACCATTAAGAAAACTTTATTTGAATTCACAACAGAAGACTGTATCTAGTGTTGCCATGATTATTTAAATTCAGAGAATCCTTCAGGTTTGTTAACCCACGCTCAGTGATGAATAATAAAACCTGACAAGTCACAATATAAAGAAGATTGAAAAATAAACGATATACTTTGTAAAAATAGGAATATTTATATGGAGATCATCTTGTTCAACGATGCCCTCAGCCCATGTTATATTTGTTTATATCAATGCACAGCAAAACAGGTTATTTTATCACTGGTGTCTAGCTGATCTCCTGTGTCTAGTCGGTCTCCCGTGTCTAGCCGGCGTAGAGCGAGCCCATATTGAACTGCGGTATATCCACTTGACTCGCGACATTGATCACGGATACGACTTTTTAAACACCACCACGCTCTCTTCCCATTACTCATTGCTTAGCAACCAGCAGGCCACCCCCAACAAAATAGGACTTCCCTATCAACTGTCAATATAACCAGATAACAGTGTTGTGTCATTCAGCTCCCAGGAAAGACGATCACACACAAGTTATTTGCATACACACAATACATCGTTATGACGAAATGTATACGCAATGTGTTTTTGTATCCTGAAGTGTGACAATATGGTGGTCTGTATTGACACGCTATGGTGTCTGGGAGATTCATAACAACCGCCGGTATCACAAGCCCCAATAGCTATATCCTGGTATTACTGTAAATTTCAGGTGAAAACTAAATTTAAATTCCACAACCATATTTTTTCCTTTCATTTTGTTGTCCCTAATTAATTGTTTAAGGCATAATATCAGATATTTATGGTCGTTTGGGACTAGTTCTTAGCTACAACTGCAAAGTACATAATTGTTAAAGGCATAATATCAAATATTTATGGTCGTTTGGGACTAGTTCTTAGCTACAACTGCAAAGTACATTCACTTGATACATAGAATCATGTTTGTACTTCCAAAAACATTTCCACTGCTGTTTGGTAGACAAATATCCAATGTAACCCCCTGTAGTCTACTGATAGACAACCTGAATATGGTCGTGTTGTTATTTTCTTAATTATGTATATGCAAAGGGA
>JAUTBZ010138408.1:0-13125 GCA_032361785.1 Lepetodrilus galriftensis | reverse complement strand
GGAGTAATAGTAGTAGTAGTAGTAGTAATAGTAGTAGTTATAATAGTAGTAGTAGTAGTAATAGTAGTAGTTATAATAGTAGTAGTAGTAGTAATAGTAGTAGTAGTAGTAATAGTAGTAGTAGTAGTAGTAGTAGTAGGAGTAATAGTAGTAGTAGTAGTAGTAGTAGTAGTTATAGTAGTAGTAGTAGTAGTAGTAGTAGTAGTAGTAACAGTAGTAGTAGTAGTAGTAGTAGTAATAGTAGTAGGGCCTAGTAGTGGTACAAATTAGAACGCATAGTAATGGACCATAGTACAACACAGTAATCGTTACCAAAATAAATACAACAGTAAAATATGCAATGAAATACAACATATTACAAACACAAAGCATTACAATCTAATACGCGATCCTCTTTGATACTAAGTGCCTTAAACAAGCGAAAATCCCATGCATCCGTGTAACATATTACACCGTAATTGAAAACCTGTCATGCTGATAACTGGCTTAGCTTAAGTCTGTTAGCAAATCCCTGTCCTGCCAGTGGCCTGACATCCACACTTGAGTGACAACTCAATATCATGGCAGTAGCCTCAGCCTGTTGCTCACGACATGGTCCTGCTCTGGTCTGCCTACGATACATGCTCGCTCCAGCCTCGGAGGAGGGACATTATATTGCGCCATCGTAAATCAATTTGGTCAGAAGCTGGCGACGTTAATTTTTTCTCTTTGGAATTCTTCGTGTCTCGTTTAATTCCAAGACTGATCTGTTATCTTTCTGTGAAGTGTTGCATTGGGTGTCTTCGCGGAACCGATTACCGGCTTCTTGGTATGCTTCTGTTCACTGTGATGGTGCGTGTTGTATGGAATACGTTATGGTGTCGCTATGTAAAATACATGTGTTTAGGGACATACTCTTACTTTGGAATGTATTCCATAAGAATGATACATGTTACAATATATCGTATAATGACGAAAGTGACAGTCTGCATCGTGGCTCACGGCGGTTTCAGTATAATACCGTTGGTGGCGGGGAAAGTAAAATATTGAGTAATACCGGAAAGAGTTCTCGTCATTTCATTGACGATGTTATTTTTCTCAGATTGAGAAATCTCAGACTTTCAATGTCAATTATATAATAAATTATAGCTTTTTTAACCATGACATAATGAGGGTAATACTTTCATATTGCAGTCAGATGAAACACTGTATTCAGCGTTTATGCTATTGTACACTTAATACTCAATTTATATGCATTAGTTAATTCACATGGATGCGCTCAAACAGGGTGTTTTATACTGTCTGAGCATGCCCTTTACAGTCTCAGATAAATAACGAAAGAGATCATCAATTAATACAATAACGATCGTGATAACACTCCCATACCGTTCAACGATCGGCCGTATTTCAGATTATTGGAATACATGATGGGGGAAATAAAATTAATGTTTCCGAAATGCCGAACAATTTAGATTCTTGGATAGCTGAATACGCAGCATGTCGTCGTGACATTACAATGAGTGTCAAACTGCTGTAGAAGAGAAACATGAGTTGAATACTAAATTCACTGTGTCGCTCAACATCCGAGACGAAATCGGGATGTAGCAAAGTTTATTATAGCACTCGCTATCTGTGTTAAGCATGTACACGATCTAGTTATAATGCGTTAACGTAGAGTCGGATGACCGCAATGTTCTGAAGTAACATCTACTGTCATCGGCGATACGAAAAGCGCAAGAAATTCGATACTGTATTAGAGATCTACATGTAGATGTAAATGCAATCAGTATATTGCTGTCTGCTTCGTTTACATCTTACATGAATGTTAGTATCATTAGTACAGTATATGTTGAGCGTTGGATGACGGAAACGAGCATAGCTTAGTCATTTATATCAGCTAAGAACATTCATCGCTGACAAACATTTTCTACATACACAGAAATGATATGCATAACAAATATAAATGGATCCGGAAGCGGGCGGTTAACGCCAACATTATCAATAGCGTTCCGCCATGTGCGTAGGAATACATATGTAGATTTCGCGTACATTAGTCCATAACTACAATGTTATTTAACCAAACGAGACAGAGTAAGAAAGGAACAGACACACATATTTCTTTTAAAACCACAATCATGAAAATCATCCTGATTATATTGAAACTTGATGAAGCCCATGAGTAGTCATTATATGAATACTATATGCGCTCTCACAGTCTCACACGCATTCTGCATCATTAATGACAACTAGATAATGAAAACTGCCTGTGGCAATATACAGACTGTGACGACAACATTAACGAGAAATACTGGTATACGTAAATCGATAGAAAATTAATATATAGCAAGTAGTAATGCACATGGTTAAAATTGAATTTCCAGAGAGGATATGTTGTACTGTATGTATATACACAAGCTCGATGAGAAATGTCCGTGTTTCTATGTATTATTAGTCACGGCACATGCATACTGCTTGGTTACGTTTTAGGAAGATTAACCAACGTCCCACGAGATCCATGGATGTTTTAACATACTCTAATCTAGAATTGTATTTACTTTTAGGTTATGAAATTGAGCATGGTATGTGGATTCACTGCACTATACGTTGTATTGCATTTAGTATGTAGACTAGATTTACGCCAATAGATCAATAGTCCATTGTATATTATGTGCCCTGCATAATCAGAATGACTTATACTATCCATTTCATATTGATTATTTGTTTATTTGTTGGTTAAATATTGCTTTGGTTTATTGGTTTGTTCGTTTCCTATTGTTGTGTTTGCTTTGTTTATGTCGTTGGGATTTATGGGGTTTGTGTGTTTTATTTATTGTTGTTATAATATCGGGATGTTGTTTGATCAGCATAGGTACATTGTAGGGGCATTTTTCGTTTTCATTCCTATGGTATAAACTATTTATAACATATACAAAATAAAGTTAATATGGCATCTTCAGCTGCAGAACATATAGCTTGCTATTCAACATACTTGTCTAGACAAATCAAATGTTTTGATCATGAAATATGTCAAGAAACCGTGATTGTATTCCTTTAAAACAGTTAAGTGCAGTTCCATTGGTTATGTTTGTTTATACCCATTTACTAAAGTGTGAAATTACTTAATTGATTAAACACGGTGTCATGTGTGCTCGCTGGATAAACTATACACTAATCAAATCAACACGAAGAAGGAAAGCAACAGATGTTCAGCGTGTTTTCTATCACAGGACAGCATATCGGAAATACCAGTCAGATGACCTCACGACGAACTTCAACCACGGATCCAAAACGAGGCTGGATCTGCTTTTTCGAGATGACGTCACCACGGGAAATAGTGCCTTTCTCCCAACTGTATAAACAGCGAGTTTCGATCAGAAATACGGAATTCGGATCAGTTACAGAGGACTTTCTTTGCGTTTCAGCTTTTCCATTGTTATTACGTTATTTCGATATCTCCACGACAAACAACACGGAGTTATTTTGATTAATTGCACGTTTTTCCTATTTGGTACAGTGCGTTGTTTTTTGGCAAAAGATATTAGCCCAATTTATCTGAAGTTTGATCATGTTTCTAGGTTTACAAAGGCAACCACGCGAGCATACACTCCTTTAATTAAATTATAAGCCATGGATTTGCTTTAAAGATAATTCGGGTCCGAAGACTGGCTGTCGTGGTTCGAATCCGTAATTACGTGACTATCGGAAGATAAACGCTAATAGTTTTGATCAATATGAACCCGCGCGTCGACATTCTGTGGTAATTGTCGCGTAATAGTCGAATGTTGTAGATAGAAAGTAGGATATATCCTACAGAAAAGTTCCCTCAGTTCCAAACAGCTGACTGATTAAATGCCGGAAGTCTAGCACCAGTCTACTCTAGTTCCACCTCGCCAAGGGGTTATCATACCAATGAAAGCCGTTCGTAAGTTTCCGGTGGAGTCGTAGAGAGGCTTGTTGTATATGCATGATCAGTAATGATCACAAGGTGCCGGTTCATGCAGTCACCTGCTGTCGTCGTACTGTGTTTTATCCCTCGGGGAGTTGAGAATGTGACGTGAAGTGCACAGTGATCCATTGACGGGGGTGATGATACTAATAACGTAGTGGGTCCTCAGTATGAAATCCGCTCTGAATTATGCGCAATAGTACTGGTATATTATATTATTATTATTATTATTGTCATTATTATTGTCATTATTATTGTCATTGGTAGTAGTAGTAGTAGTAGTAGTAGTAGTAGTAGTAGTAGTAGTAGTAGTAGTAGTAGTAGTAGTAATAGATCACAAAAATATTGCCTTCTCAAAGCACAACGTTGTTTGTATTTGTTCAAAGTCCATCAGGTACATTATACGTACGTACTTAGTTGTTGGATTATATACAGTTGGTGTAGCACCTCCCTGTCACCCATCTCCATAGTGCTCTTCTAACAGTTTTACTGAATAACAAAACATGTTCTCTCGACGATTAAAGGGCCTCATCTGGTCGATATTCACGCTACATCGACGAGCGTTACTTCCTCCGTCAACTTCTTTCCTCATCTCATACAATCTCTTCTCTTAATTTTCTATCAATTTTCTTTCTCATTTGTTTTCCCTTCGTCTTGGATTTTAATCTTCATTTCTTTCTCGCTACAGTCACCGCGCTGGCCGTTCGCTCATATCATTACGTTGTCTCTGCTCTAGTGTCTGCGAGTGTCTTCTCTCAGAACTCCCATCCCTGTCTTTCAAGTCTGTACGCAGCACGTCATGTCTCTCCTTTCTGTGTTCTAATACAACGAGAAGAATGATACATGTACTGTATGCACCATGGTTCTTACTGCGTGATGTATATACTCCAGAGTTGCGTTCAATCAGCACATAGATGCGTAACCCGTTTAGCTAAACTGGTTCCCTGTCCCATGTACGGTTCATATGCTTCTTGAGACAGTGTCCAGTTTGGTAATGATATATATGACGTGGCTGAACACGTGTTTGTAGACAAAGTTGGAGCCATTATGGAGCATACTCCCCAAGCTAGACCAGCTGCGCGTAGTCTATGACATAACGAGTTCATCTACATACATTTATATCCGAATATAGATGCATTGTTGGTCATCTGCATGTAAATGGTTCAAGGCCCAGTGTTACTCGCCACGTATATCAAAATAGCAACCGACACATCACGTGCATGTGAAGGTGGAAATGGAAATGTTTCTAAATGGGTGGTATTTATTCTACGCAAAAGAACGCTGCATTGAACACACTTTTTTATCGCTGATCCCATCATGAGGGCAGTTCTGCTATCCGTAAAACGTCGTAATCGCAACGGAAGTTGATTCCACACGGGCTTGTGTCACTTCCGGCGGGAATTTAACGCTTGGTATGCTATGCGGTATTACTTGTCGTTTTCGTTCCTAACTGAATGTTGAAGTAAAAAAGAACTCTCGAAATTGACAGTTCTTTTTGCCGCATGTGTTCCGAATCGCTATGGTCCAATAACGTTGTGTTGGTTGTTAACAAGCGGCACTGCGAATATTTGAGCAAGTGTCCGCTAGATACAATTTATTTCACAACAGCGTTACCCACGGTCTAATCTAGATTGTCGAAGGTTAAGCTCGCTATAACGACACACACTCAAGCCGCAGGAGGGAGCGATTTAATTCAAGTCATGTTAGAGAATTTTCAGAATTTATTCATATACCTTTGAGACAACTCTGTAAGCGATAGATTGTAGGGAAGATGAAGTAGTGGTTGATTTGTAATAATTACATGATCGACAAACTTAAATCGCTAACTTTCCTGACCGCCGGGGGTATGTTTTATGAATAACGACACTATGATGTCTGGATGCTTTAATTGTTGGCGCGATGGCAGGTATATAAACATTAAAACAACGTGAATGGAACTCGTCAAACACGAAGGTGTGCCACTTGGTCTGTACAACTGGTTACACAGTTTGTTCATCATGCCAGTCAATACAAAACCGTCCTACGACATGAATTACACATATGGTAGAAAATTCGATTATGAATATTTGCTATTTTCTCCCAGTCTCAACACCGGTAAGATATCATGCAAATCTGATTTCACTGAAGAGCTATCGCGCTTTCCGATCACGCTCGCTGTCGCCAATTGGACCAACTGCAAATACTGAGGTTATGTGGTTTTCCTCGGTCTCCGTCACCTTAGGGGATACCGGAATGATCATGAGATATCCGCGGAATCGTGTTTTACCTGTTGCGGGCATAACACAAGTAAATGGGTGAGGAACTCCGGGCGAAATTCTTATTTAACGACCTCAGATCTAATTGGCAGAGCTAAACACTTTGCCTGTTCGACATTTGTTTTAACGGTCTGGCAGTTTATTGCTTCAAGTAGAAAGCAGTTATTTTTCTAATCTCTTCCGGTAGGAAAATGATACCAATGGTCTGCGACGTACTGAAATTTGAGTACCTAATTTGCAATATTACTTTGGAGTTGGAAGGAGTTCTGTTTAATTGCAATGGTAACAGAGGTGGGTGTAAGGACGAGATACGCTGTACTTCTAGTTGATGCTCATTGGAGTTCCGCCACGTGTAATCAAGAATTCCAATAAAAGAGCAACTTAAATCTACCTCTTATGTGATTTTGACTTTTGAAGTAATTTTACGGAATTGTTAAAAATAATTAAAATAAATCAACCGAAATTGGTTGTCTATTGTTAGTATTTCTATTGATTAACTTTATTTCTAATCACGTAACTGTCATTATTAGTTATTGGTTATATGGAATAGAAAAACAGTTCACATGTATTTCAGGTCGTTGGTCCATTTGATCAACTCTTTTCAACATGAAGACTGGTTATTACGTTATGTTGAAGATTGACTAACGACCACTCCGGTAGTTGCACGACTTAACACCACCGCGCAACCATGTGTTTACATTTAGATTTTCTTTAAGACGTTTACAAAATTGATCTTAGCTAGGCCATTCAAATGAAGTTCAGGAAATTGATATTATGCCATCCATATCGTCCTGTATTTAATAACGCTGGATTAACGCTGGCATATATACAATACCCCGTGTTGTCCTTGTTATTGAATCATTTTAACGTGTGTGTGAATGGTTTGGCGTTTAAGGCTGGTTTCAATAGATGTCAGTAATCTCGTAGACTGTGATGTTTTCATAGGAGTAGATGAAGACTGTGTCCACAAGAACATAGTCTAGTGCTCATAAACTAAAATCTTAGAGAGCGGATCTCGTAAGCGTATAGCTTTTATCCAATCTCATGACATTTTGGTCAATAAATATGTTTAAACTAAAGTCTATATAAAATTCCATTCTCCGCCTCCTCTATGTAATCGAGTTGTCCTTAACATTGGAATAGACGAACTTTGGATCCCTACAATATGTACAATGTAGTCAAGTTACCGTATTATAACATATTTTCCTGTCACGTGAAAGCTTCGTGAATGTATGGACTACTCTGGATAACATCTCCAAATATTTAAAAGTAAAAACAAAAATATTACTTTTGTTTATTTATTTGTCAAAGCGAGTATTGTCAAATATCCCAGACATCAGTTCAGTACTACATACAACATGCATTAACAGCAACTTAAGATTACGAGTGGAAGACGTTTAGCATTAGGGTTCACGTACTTCTTTATCCTTGTCTATGTAGCGCCATGAGTATGTGCACGACATGGAATATAGGCACGTAATAAATACACATTATTATTATTATTATTATTATTACTGTCATAATTATGTTAATGTATATCGTTATGAATAAGCAATTGCATTCTTCTCTTCAGTGCTGCTACCGAGACAGAGAAAACGAAGCAGATATCCAAGAGGTCTCTAGACAGTCTTGGCAGTGGCCTCATAAAGCGACCCTTAGACTATATCGGCAGCGGTTTCATCAAAAGGGAGACAACCGGCTTGTCAGACAATCAAATCATCGATGGCCTTCTCAGGCAGGACGAGGAGAAGCGAGACTTGGATTACTTGGGTCAAGGCTTGCTGAAACGTGAGGACGACGATGAGTACACTAAGCGGGACATGGACTACGTGGGCATGGGGCTTATCAAGCGGCCTCTGGACACTGTGGGCATGGGCTTTATCAAGAAGAGGCCTCTCGATTACCTTGGATCAGGATTGATCCGGAAACGAAATTACGGGCGGTTTCAGGGTTTCAAGAAGAGGCCGATAGATCAACTCGGGTCTGGACTTATCAAACGGTACGGAGCTGAGCAAGATATGGGGCTGATGAAGCGACCGATTGATTCACTGGGTTCTGGGTTCATCCGCAAACGTCCACTAGACAGGTTGGGGTCGGGGTTCATCAAGAAGCGACCAATTGATACACTGGGTTCTGGATTTATCAGGAAGCGCCCCATCGACATGATTGGATCTGGTTTTATTAAGAAACGACCCATCGACATGATTGGATCTGGTTTTATCAAGAAACGCCCCATCGACATGATTGGATCTGGTTTTATCAAGAAACGCCCGATTGACTCAATTGGCTCCGGGTTTATCCGCAAGCGCACACTTGACCTGCTGGGGTCGGGATTCATCAAAAAGCGCCCTATTGACACGCTGGGGTCCGGGTTTATCAAGAGATCTGTGTAAACAGAGTGACACACTGACTGGATATAATTATAATAACAAATGTTTTTAAACGAAGAAAAATAAATATAAAACTATTTATTGTTACAGATTCTCGAAACAACTTTGAAGAATAAATATAGTCAGTCACATTGTGCATTTATAGAAAGATTATTATTTTGCATCTATATATTATATATATTCTAATTCTTGTATTTGTAACTTATTATTTGGTGAAACAAACACCATACTAAACGCAGATATTCTGATCAATCAACGTAGAAAAGTCACCGTTTCCATTTAATAATTATTTGATGTTGGATTCGTATTTATATAGCATGGTAATTTACATTGTATTATATTTCGAATTATATTTTTGAATGGATCCAGAATCTAGTGTCTATGACACTGATAGTTTTTATGTGGTTTTGCGAGTGAGAAAGGCAAATCTGAGAGAAATACTGCATTATATTTCACAGATCTGAGAATGAAATATTCATTTTAACAATTACATCGACAAGTGCTATTTCTTCACATAGATCATGATCATCGTTAATTTTATAAACATACATCTACACCAAAATGCACGAGTGCTAACTATTCTGCAAGAAATTGAAATTGCTATAAAACATCCTACTAATTATTAACCCAGCAGAGAACTCAAGCAAATGGTTCAAATATATACTTTCTAATTTTGAAACGTCTTGTTCAGAAACCTATACAAAGACAAATTCCTACTCGAAATAGCTATTGGGTATATTTTTGTTATGCTGCTATTAACATTGTTGGTCTCGCGTTCGAGAATACCTCTTCGATAGTACACAGCAAAGGCATAAATACCTCCATATCTTCTTGATGATAATACTATTGGAATCATCATTACTTGCAATATGTGTTTCTTTAATAATACAGACTTTCGTGGCAGAAAGCCCCAGTTTGCCCTACTCTACACACTGCTTGATAACGTCTTCATATATGCATGAAGCCCATCCTCGTAACACAGGCCATTATTTGACGGAGGTTAGGAGTACCAGTCATAATAGCCTGTGGTTCGAGGATGCATGAAGCCACGATTAGTTATTATAACTACTCGCCATGATTAGGTTGCTATGTAAACGTTGAGCAACATTTAATGCACACACTGTCGTGTCAACTATGTGTATTCTGTAATTCGGCTGAGTCTCGGCAATACCTGGTATATTGTCACACGGAATCTATCAGTCTGAACACGATATTACACCCATTTTTTTATGAGTAAAACGGTCTTTCAACGAATAATGATATTTATGTATATATACATGTACATGTGTCCCGGAAATAAACTGTCACGAGATGAAGAACGAGTGTGTTCTGTTATTTACGAAATCACGAAAGGAAGCGGTCGTAAAATACAATGTTTTCATCTGTACAAGAAAACGTACAATAATACTATTATTAAATGGTGCTGTATATCGAATCGAGGCAACTCATCATTCTTTAATTTTACAATCACACAAAACACATACGAGGTACAAATTTAATACAATACGTATATAAAGAACTACTAGTATACTAGAAACCCAATGCAATAATTGTCACAGTGGAGACGGTCATATCAGAATATGTAAACACTACAAGCGACCTTTGACATATACAAGAAAGGTACAATGAAACTGTAGACTGAGCAATACCTAGAATACAAGGAATTATCCAAAATATGCGTCGATTCTAGCAATTTGATTGGTTGAGAGGAGGCCTGCGAAAAGTCGTACACCCCGGTTTGCCGACACATAACTATGACCTCATAGTGGGACATAAATGATTGTGACGTAATTACAACCCCCATTGACTTGCACGTTACGAAGCCATTTCGGCACGAATATCCACAAATCGGTACGTTTATAGTGTAGAACTATTACGATTTTGAATAAATTCGTTGCCAGCGTGATTTCCGGGGTGTACGGGTTTTTAAAAGGTAACTAATAATATCCCGTACGTAGATCTATTTAGGAAATCACTTATCACAGGTCTTGCAGTGCGACCGGAAGCCAAGAGAACCTAGCCAGTAGTTATCTCTTTACCATCAACACCTAGCGTTGACGTCAATGCCGAAAACACGACGTGCTAGCGTGGCAGCCATGAACTGTTACGTACTTCTGCCAGTATACATGAATACAGTACCCATACTCACGTAGATATGTCCTGTAGAGAGATAACGCACACGTATATTAATTCCTATAATACATCCATTCACCGTGACCGACTACTGAAATCCAACGGTTAAGTTTGAATACAATGCTGTAAAGGCACCTATCACATGCCCATCTCCCGCTGTGAACAATGAACACAGGGAACTATCACATGAACGGTCGCGACCGTTCTTTAGTTATACACCATTGTAGGCATTGTAAAATTCAAAGTAGAGAATGATAATTATTTAACTTGACCGGACTACTCCTCGTCAAGTTTCCAATGGAAGTCCTGTTGGTTTTATGAACAGGAAAATGACTTCTATACAGTACTAACATGCAATGAATTGGTACCTATCTATTTAAATGTGAACTTTTCAATAACCGTATAAATGTATATTATTTTACGACGCTTCACACATGAAAGTTACATTTTCAATATATTTTCAAATAACTCAACTTGATGCCAAGAGCTCCTCTCTAAATATTATGTTCTGAAACACATGCTTCCACGCACTAATATGATTGTAAGTTACTATCGTGCTTGTCACTGCAAGTAATTTACTAATACAAATATAACCATAAATATGAGCGAAAGAAAATAATTGTCTAAACGATTTGGCATACTGTAATCAAAATATATGTACCCATTTTAATGAACTCGTTTTAGAATCACATTACAAGCTAAAACCAACATAGTGCGCCGATACATAAATAGTCATCCTCGAAGCACCGGCCATTATGACTGTACACCAATTTCCTTAACGGAGGTTACGTGTAGTCAAAATGGCCTGTGTTTCGAGGATGATAAATAGTATGAAACATGGCATACACAATTGACTTGTAAGTGAATATAGTATAATATTAGATGAAGGAAAACGCTTGTGATCAAAATCAGTCGAGGGAGGTTATCCTTCAGCCTATAAGAACTTTTGGTCCCCTGTATAATATGTTAGTACAGTAAGCCTATTTATTGACCCAAGCACGTGACCCGTATAGTAACTTCATCCGTACTAGGGAAGTCTCAAGTAGACCATTGACAGACGATATCATTAGGAAATGTCTGTAGTGCGTCTAGATATTAAACAGAAAAAAATGTGTCGTGTTACTTTTATCTACAACAGCAAGGCACGCTCTACCAGCCGCGGTAACGCTCTAAATGTTTCCGTTATATATATATATGTATGTATTCCGGAATATATAATAGTAGTGAGCGTGTACTGTTGAGCGAGCATGATGCAGCAATATTAAGCTCTCAGTGACGTAAATACCCACTAGATTACCATTACATACAAAATACATGTCTACATTACCGATTAGATTACTTATACCGCCTTGCTTTGCTATATACCGACTGTATACAGTACCGGCATTTTCTAATAATTATATATTAAAATGGTTCTTCGTCACTGGTGGTGAAGGTTTATTTCCAAACCTGACTTGATCGTAAATCAACTGATGGCCTTGGCATTTTGCCAGAGCGAGCTAAAATAGACTACACGAACTTACCTGAGAGGACATATTATACTACTTACCTATAAGGACATAAGTTTACTTTATAGTAAACTTAACTAACACAATAATGTTAAGGATTTCAGCCTACTAGACAGTTACCGTAATTACACATCGTGCTATTAACCGACTTAGTGATTCAATCACTTCAACTTGTGCAATCATAGCACTACTACAACACTGATCTGCAATAACTGTATAGTACTATGCACGATTTGTGAAACTGGTCCAGGCCTAGTTTCAGAAAGTAAATCCATCAACTCAATACTATAGGTCAATTATGTTCAATAATTACTGTTAATAAACACACAAACACTATTAACCTATATTCAAGTTATTAAACATTATTAAAACTAGATTAAAAATGATAGGCCAACATGTGGACGTTAATCATTATCAACAGTTCAGTAGATGTATATAGATGTAAATGTCTATGAATAATGAAAGAGTAATGTTCCAAGAATTTATTTGGACCGGTTAATCGTCGACACAGAGATGGGAAGTATATACTGTTATCGCTTCTTACAGCAAACATTTGTGACAGTTGCTACTTCAAACATATACGAGTATCGCCCTCTCGCGCAGATACCTACTGTTATATGAAATAAAATATAGTAGATATATGTTGCGGTTGTATGTATAATGTGAATAGCGTTTAACTTACAAATTATTTAAGGACTGCAATAATATAAGTCGAATGATACTAATCGAAATTCGTCATATGTGTGTGGAACAAATCTGTTTTAATAGCTGTATACCATACAATCATCAATACATGTTATGTACATCACATCACCGACAAACAAACAATTAGGGGGATATGTGTGTGTGTGTGTGTGTGAGAGAGAGAGAGAGAGAGAGAGAGAGAGAGAGAGAGAGAGAGAGAGAGAGAGAGA
>JAUTBZ010138397.1:0-13126 GCA_032361785.1 Lepetodrilus galriftensis | reverse complement strand
TAGTAGTAGTAGTAGTAGTAGTAGTAGTAGTAGTAGTAGTAGTAGTAGTAGTAGTATAGTATCGTTTATTTGTTAAGTAGCATGTATTTGCTGAAGTAGTAGTTATTTGCTGAGCAGTAGTCATTTGTTGAGGTAGCAAGCACTTGTTAGAAATCAAACGATGCCACCTATATTATTAGCTAGGAGATATCACATCTGGTTTCATGTTTAGATTGCATCATCAACTTTCAGTTGAGACATCATTCAAGATCTCCGAGTCCTAGTTTAATACTCGAATATCATGCTGTCCTTTAATTCCAAAATCTGGGATTTTTGTTTCAATTTATATCAACTCGTATTTTCAATTTAAAATTATCAAAATAGGTCGTAGGATAAATTTAACTTAATGCGCGCATGTATAATTTAATAATTTCCGGACTGAGCGAAGATAAAGAAGACTTTGTATCAGTGAAATTGAATTTTGAAAAGTATAGACTTTAATTATAGATTTAAAAACTCGCCCGATTTGTAGTTTCCAGTTTCTGACCGTCCCAGTGAACCAGAACGGTCAGAAACGGGAAACTACACGTCGGGCGAGTCTCTGGCGTCACATACTACGCACAAACTAATGACCTAACCGTATCCGTAATGGTAACCGTAGTGTTGCGAAACATCTCTATTAATATTTGACAGATCATGATAAGTAGTCATTATGGCCGACTCCAGCAGCAGAGAAGACGCACTTTAGTTCCGCTGTATGGTGTTACTGGAGTCGAGAAATATGACGGTAAATATAAAGCATAAAGGCACGCCCTGTCGCTTAAAAATAAATTAATGCGCAGTGATATGTGACATAACAATCAGAGAAGTAGATGTATTTTCAAATTAAAACATTTGCCAGGGTTAATATGATCATGCATTAGATATTGAGACGGTGTCACCACTTCGGAAATGAACCGGTTGAATTTGCAGCGCTACCGAAGATATTTCCAGCTTATTATTACGTCAGGAATAAGAGCATTTAGTGTTGTAGAAAGTACAAGAAGCGTGTTGTTTAGTGTATTGTATCTAAGCAAATTACTGTAGGTCGTTTCCATGCTATGCATATGCTGATCATTAATATTCCTGAACAAAACTATGTATTACTCAATGCATTGTACTTACTTACTTACTTATTTACCTAGGCCTACTTAACTTACCAACTGACTTACTTACTTAGTTACTTAGTTACTTACTTACTTACCTACTTACTTACATACTTAGGCCTACTTAACTTACCAACTGACTTACTTACTTAGTTACTTACTTACTTACTTACTTACCTACCTACTTACTTACTTAGGCCTACTTAACTTACCAACTGACTTACTTATTTACTTACTTACTTACTTACTTACTTACCTACTTACTTTCTTAGGCCTACTTAACTTACCAACTAACTTACTTAGTTACTTACTTACCTACTTACTTACTTACTTAGGCCTACTTAACTTACCAACTGACTTACTTACTTGTTTACTTACTTACTTACTTACTAACCTACTTACTTACTTACTTAGGCCTACTTAACTTACCAACTGACTTACTTACTTATTTACTTACTTACTTAGGCCTACTTAACTTACTTACTTACTTACTTACTTACTTACTTACTTACTACTTACTTACTTACTTAACTTACTTACTGACTTATTTTACTTTACTTTACTTTTACTTCCCGTACACTCTTTCCTACTTACTTATCAAGTATTTAATTTATTTACTTACTTACTTTTTTTATTTACTTACTTTATTTATTTACTTTAATTACTTATTTTACTTACGTAAGGATTTACAACTTACTTACCTATTACTTATTTACGTATGTTCTTACTTTCTTACTGAACTCCTAAGTTATTTGTTTACTTACTTAGTTTTACCTATTTTACTTCACTTACTACTTACTTACTTGCTTACTTACTTACATACCTACTCACTTACTTTATTACTTATTTGTATTTACTTACTTACTTATTTTACTTTTATGTTTATGTACTTATTACGTACTTGCGTACCCACTCACTCACTTATTAATTTTGATCATTCGTTCATTCTTTTGTTTTATGAACTTGATCAGTATATCAGAGCGCACTCATTTCTCGACTCGATTGAGATCACATACAAACACACGATATTCAGTTTTCCAACGCTAGAACATTAGCATTCAAATTACCATGTCCTATCAGGTACCCATTATCTATTAAATATAAGTACATGCCTACGGTCGGTCGGACAAAAAAGCAGATTACCGATAAGGCCCGTCTACACTATCAACATTTCGACAACATTTCGGCAACATTTCACCAACATTTGTAATCCGACACCGTGTGTCCCAAATGTTTCCCAAATGTTGATAATGTAGACGGGGCAAAAAGTTCGGCAACATGTATCACAACATGTTGCCGAGATTGTTGATAGTGTAGACGTTGCCTAAATTCACGTATTGCAACATGTTGCCGAAATGTTGATAGTGTAGATGCTGTTTTATTTTATGAACTCCCGTATATTTACAAACATAAAAAACTCAGAAAACCGGGTGGCATGATTTCTCAGAAGTGTTGAACAGGGAAGTAGGTTACTAATGGTGATGTATGTTGACGTATTTGTCATGGTGACACTTTGCCAACACTTGACTGGGCTTTATAGCTATAGACACAGTAATGACAACTATACGTACATGAGTGTATTTTGTTTTATTTGGCTCAAGCTACAATTAATGTACATGCATCAATTACCATAACAAGATATGTACATCAATTTATGATTGTAGTGTGAATACTTGCGAGAAGTTTTGAAGTGTTCTTGCTGTAGTTATATAATATTGTCATGGAAACCTGAGTGAAAATGATGAAGAAAAATGACGTGAATATATAGAATACGAGACTCGAGTCCGTCTTATAACAATCTTATGAAACCCGTCAATATACTAGTAAATAGTTTCATGAAATTATACGACACGGAAGCAAGTTTAGTATTCTATTTATTACACTACCCAATGTGACATGAATAATAAGTTTCTTTGATGCACGCATTAACTACTATACTTAGGACACTGGCGTTAACACATACAGTCTTATTAATATATTGGCTCGACCATTTCACTGTATTCATCCATTGCAAATCAGTATTCCTTTGGATTCAAAAGAAACACGAATAGAACATGTAAAACATTAAGGAATTGTAAATTGAAATTTACTTCAATAACAATTAAATGTACTAGTATGCATCAGGTCTTAAAAAGTCTGAACATTTAATAAATCTAACAACTTGATAACATAATATTTCCTCATTTATTGTGATACTATGGACGTGATCTGTTACGACACTATAGAAGCCATCTATTAATTACGATCACGCGACGAGCCGCTATAGTAGCGTGTGCTGGTATTACACTAAATAGACAACGGAACAGGTATGACACATCTGATAACTCACACTGTAGTGTAATAAATAATAAATAGAAGATGACAACACACACGACGATGAGATGAGCGATGATGACCAACGTAAAATGTACACGCTTAACGAATAAAGGAAAATGTGTATAAGTCTACTGAACTTTCAAATGAAATTAGGTGAATTCAAAAGAGAAGATAACGTGCCTGTGTCGCAGATTGCGGCATTATAACTTGGAGGAGTGAGTTTTACTAAATTGGAATAATCTGGATCCACTCATTGTCACTGAATATAACAACTTTAATATCCAGGGGGACCTACTCTGGAAATGTTTTTACGAACTTCTTAGCTGAAGAGCACTACGTAGACATACTATACGAATCGATAAGATAGTCGTACGATCGTAAGAACGTTTCGAGAATATATCCCCAGCTTTATACTGGTATCTCATTAATCTTGAATGCCATTACTTAATTGTGGTCAATGCCATTTGCTGATACTACTTTACCTCTGCTCTATTGTCTACTTGGTAGAACCAGACTACATGTACCCTGAGATTACCGTAACCCTATGTGTGTTCATAGCTTCCACGAACACGACTCCGTGGCTTATACAATAGTTTAGTGTGCGTACTCTAAAACGTTAAACATCTGAACCAAGAAATAATATCAGTCTACAAACTTACGCCACGGAACAAGGAAAGTATGGAAATAGTGTGGAACACTGTTGAGGTATCGCGGAGATATTGGCTTTGAACGCCTTTACAATAACTGTGACACAAGAACGTACAAGATGACAGACACGCTAGATATCAGTGTCCCCGTTGAAGACTTGCTAGGGTTAGAGACGAGTAAAGCAGCGCGAGGGAAGCCTCCCTCGTAGATGGAATTGATGTGCATGTCGCTCCGTGATCTGTCGCACTTTAACAACGGCTCCTGGAACGACGTCGGTCGCTCCTTTCTGAAATCGACGCTGGCGGCGTCCGTCAACCTAGAACCCACCAGAAGATGCAACTTCCGGTGGACGACTTCCATTTTAAGGATCTCCTCCTCCACGTTCGGCAGATGGATGCCCAATGTCAGGCAGCCGTTGGTGAAGGTCACATCCTGCTCTACCCCGATCTCCCACGATCTGTCTCTGCCGCACGTGCCACCCGTGTAATGGTTGAGATGCTTCACGATCTGGTCGCTTTTAGGCGTGACCTTTAGACGCGTGACCTTGAAACTGTAATCTTTAGTTTGAGGGATGACTGTGGACTCTGCTCCGCCCGCGTAGTTTCCTTTCGCGGACAAGCTGAACGTCGGCTCCCAGCACGCCGAGTCCTTGAAGTAGTCGTACCGTCCTTGCCAGGACTTCCCGTCGGGCAGGAAGGACAGCCATCTTGTCAGGAAGCTGCCGTGTTGTCTAGATTCGCACCTGGTGCTCACCCAATCTCCCTGAAGACTGAGGATGGTTCCGGAGTGCGCACGCAGCTGCGGTGGATAGAAGTTGTTGGCTGCAGATATTCGGGAACAAACACTACATCCCTGCGTCTGAAAGTATAAATATACAGTGGTAAAATAAAGAGAAACCATGTGGATACCTTTGCATTTACGATACCTATGGGTCTAAAATAATACAATGATAAGTATTTGAATGCTTACAGAACCAAAGCATTTCTTTAAAATGTACCCACCCTATCTACAATATATTTCAAATGTGCTATAAACAATACCTCCGTAACAATATCTTAATTATTTTACACACACACACAGCGATACCCACTATTGTTCGTCACATATTCCGAAACTTATCAGAATACTCATGACGAATCGTTGTTTTAAACTACATGTATGTACCCAATTTTGCTTCTATTATACGGGCCTATATGGATTTGATAGTTTGATAGTTTGATAGTTTTCTTAAACAGGAATATTAAACTTGACCCGGGATATCAAGGTTAACACTGTCTACATGTGTCTGCCAGATGTGAAGCATATCAGTGGTTCCAGCCTCGTGGGTTAACTGGAAGAACAATTGTAAAGACAGAGTAATTGAAGAGAATGTGGCCTTGCATGTGGGACAGTTTACGCAGATTACTACGGCGTGTTGTGAGCATAGTTAGCAGTCTATCAACCGTCATATAGAGATGATTAATCCCGAATCCTGTGTATTTATACAACATACACAACAGGAATTGTCTCAACATACCGTGGCCGCTCAGTTGTGTTGATGACGTTGTGATATCTGATATAGTTTGAATAGAAACGTGTAGAGTTGTACATGTGTAGACGATGTCTAGATCTAGGAATTTAATGGAATATGGATATGCTATATATTTAAATCTACGGTCTATATTTATCCCGCGTGCAATACCTTTGACACAGACAGAGACTGTAACACTATAACTAATTTAATTAATGCAAGTACAAGGTTTCACAAAAACAGTTATTTGAAAACTACATAAAGTAAATGAAGCTATTCAGGTATAATTGATAAAAAGGTAGGGCCAGCAATTGACGTATTAATTATATGATCAAAAGAGAATATTTTAAATAAAACCCTGAGCCGAAACAAATGTTTGCCTAACGGTGGACTAAAATGACTACTAGTGAAATTAAACTTTCCTTAATCAACAGATTATTAATTAACACTTGAAAAGAGACAAAACAAATACTAGCTATATAGTACGAGCTCTCTTATGTAGGCCTACGAACAGAACTGACCACCCATCTTCGCCAATAAATTCTGGAATTTTTTCCATCCATCTCCTAAGCGGGTATTTCAATAACTCTGCATTGTGTACATCAATGTCCTCTCAAGAAAGTATTAACTGCCGCCATGCTGACGAGAGTTTCCTGACAAAATAATATTAAATGTTACAACGAACTGATTTACTTTGTAAACACGTCTGTGAATAGAGCACAATACCTGCTCATATCAGATAGCAGGTGAGCGTGAGCTCTGATGTTGCTAGCAGATCCTGAGGAATCCTCATAAATAGGAATGTCTCTGATGTCTTTGGCAAAAAATAATAATAATTCTACAGATGTATCAGTCAACACTGTGCTCTGGTGATAAGAGAACTATCAAATATACACATACAAGCATTGAAATAAGAAGATATTGAGCCACTTTGAAAGGATAATTTATGGTAGATTTTCCGTCGTATCTAGAAGCTAGGGTCTTCCACCTGCAATGTTTTGGTGGTGGGTGATTGGGTGATTGGATGGTTAGGTGGGTGGGTGGTTCCATGGGTACGCTCGCGCGTGTCTGTGCGTATACACGTGCACGTCTCGGCTGTTTAATGATACGACAAGGAAATCACTCTCAGTAAATTTCATATTGGCTTTTTTTATGGACATTCGATACACTTTCAAAGTACAGAAAGTGTGACAACTGACTCGACAAGTCACGTCGTTGAGATGAAGTCGTATCATTATATTTTCCCCCCAAATCAACCCTATTGTACTGAGCTTGTTTAAGGTTTCTCGACGTCAGTGGAGTCTACGGACCCCCGGGGGGTAGGGGTTGTTATTTTCGGATCTATTTCACCCTTGTCGTGACAGTGGGCAAAGCGGTGAGGTGAAATGTCAGTTCAGAGTACGCCGGTTAATGCTGGTATAGGATTTCACTGTCATTAAGAAGTGACTCTTCAATGGAATAGTTCTAGACAGAGTACTTAGCTGTTAATGTAATTACGTGTTGCGTATAATTACTTCACCATTAAGAACCGGTCCACCAGCAAGTAATGAGAGATTTATACGTTGTTTGATCAATTTCATTAAATCGTGTTATTGTCAGTGTTTCTTACAGCGAATATCGCCTTGTGCGAGCTAAATCTGGCATTTTCGTTAATTTGATCTGATTTCAATTCGCGATAGTTCATTTGTTCACAAGTTACGTATTTCTGTTGAATTGCTCGTGTCAGTAGACATAACTCAACATAAAGTATTCTGTTAGTGTTGCAAATTATAAATATATCCGGTAAAACCAACAAGGGTCGACCACACCTATACATGATTCGGGATTCGGGATCTACATGCGTTAAAGTATCTAAATTATAACAAATTGGAGTTCTAAGAAATCATCTGAAGACGTTCTCAGATTATATTTGCTGACACTGTATGAGGTAGCTCTGATATCTAGGCGTGTCGTGTATGAGCAGTTGGATACTGCCAAGCTGCGCTAGTGTGGATGTGCTTTCAACTTAAAATTAAGAATGTGGGACTCTTACAACTATCAGTTCTCAACAGATAGCATGGATGTATGTGGCCTCAATACAGCTCTCCACGGTAACTCGCAGATCTCGTGAATACATGGGGTGAGAACCTGCAGCAACAGTTACGGTTCGTCCCACCAAGCCACGGCAGATACTGATGAACCAAGGAGTGCACAGACATTGCTGTTCATCACTCTCTGCAACTATCAGTTCCAACCAGTTGCCATGGATGTACTTGGTCTTAATACAACTCTCCACGGTAACTCACTGACAATTTACTAATTATCTTCAAAGAGAGTTCAGTACTACGACCACCATCTTGCCTAGCCCACGTGACCTAACTCCGATTCCTATGTATGTAGTAATCAAAGATCGGAATTGTACCCTTCTCTAGGGGAGATGTATCACCACTGACGGGTATCGTACAGTGCAACCCCACTAGCGTTATTGCTACACTATAGCCATGTGCTATAAGATGCTCCTACTGGTCTTGGCCAGTTGTTATTCCTTTGGCTAAGTAGGTAGAGCGGTGGATTCACAATCGAGCAACTCGGGTTCGAACCCCAGGATCGGTACGGTCCTCAATTACATAATCATCAATCATAATACACACACGCACGCGCACGCGCATACTATGCTTCTAATACATAGTTTTGTTTAGTTTTACATATCGGTATCCACCTATATATATAATAAGTTACGATGAAAATGATTATACACATGCTCCATACACTGTTCTTTATATGCGGATACGCAACACATTCTCAACTCCCTGGTAATTATGTACACAAGTATTTAGCCTACAAACTGCGGTCAACCAACCTGTGCACTTTTCAGAGCTATCTGGAAACTCGACGGCCGATGCCTTTGACGTGATCTTCGATCAGTGTGAATATTGCCGAGCAGAAGTTCTCGTGACGTTCTCGTGTGGTTCTGCGAGGTCTCGTGTGACTTCTGATCAAACGTGTTCCTGTGTATGCTATGTAAATGAGAATGCTTGTGTTTCCTGACCTCCACCCGCATTAACTGTAACTCCGACAAGGAGAAGTTCAACATGTGTGAACAGTCAATGTCTTGTTCCGTTAGTTCTTCGTCGTCATCGTTTCCGATAAATCCGTCTCCGAATTCCTCGCCGTCATCGACGGAAAGTCTAATAAAAACTTGTGGTTTGAAAGTTTGAAGATGCACGTTTCCAAGAATTTTACAAGATCCGTCGAATTGTCTCTGAAGGTCTTTGGCAATGCTGTCATCGTATGGTATCACGTGGGCTGATGTCATCTGGAAGCGTGCTTCGGAGCCTCCCGGCACCAGCGAGGACTGCCGAAGTATGACGTATCGACCACTCGCGACTATTGCATACTTGGCCTCGCTGCAGTCCGGATCTTTGTAGTAAAACTGATGAGCTTCGAACGTTGTCCCGTTGAAGATGTACTTCCGGAGTAGGTATTCCGGGCCGGACCGAATCTCACATCTGAAACACAGGATGGGGATGATAATGAGTCAGGATGAACGCTCTTCAAATATTCTATTCTATCCCAATATCAATTGCAATATACATGTAAAACATCCAGTTGATTCGATTGTCTACAATAATTTATTCCGTGTAATTCAACCTCCTCCTAGTTATACTTCCACCATTTTACATATCAATAGTGACACAGTTTTATATTACAAGACTCAAACCTCATTTGTATTACATGTATATTGAATCAAAATACACACACACACACACACACACACACACACACGCACGCACGCACGCACGCATCCAACACACACGCACACACACACACACACACACACACACACACACACACCCTTTAGGAAGGATACGATTTCCTCGGATAAAAAACACCGTAGGACATAATATGACAATTTGGAATACACATTCATCACTATGTCAGTGTATGTATGTCTATAGCATGGACACTATGAAGGTAAGTAGGCTTTCAATATGAATCCTTACTATGTATTTATTCACTTAATATCGAAAACAGACTGGGATATTTAAGCCAACCGTAAAATTCGTTTCGACTAATTCAACCAATGACGAGCAAATTCGTTAAACATTATATTAGCCTGTACATGATTTTAATACACTAGTTGTAGGGTGTTACTCTCACACAACTGTGAATGAATATGTCATAATTCTTCCTGGTTGAACATGAACGTCCAGGATAACTTAAATAATTTTCATTGGATATAAGTTTCGAGCCGATAAAGTCCAAGTAAATAATTTCCCGTCACGATTTCCAGGTATAGGTCCAAGTCAATGAAGAAATCCCTCGACACCCGGATTATACCGTTATAACCCTTACATATTAATGCAGGTTCTAACGCGTTGTACTGCGTATTCCTTATTACGTGTACTAATATAACCTATAAATAGAAAGAAAGTGGGTATAAAACTAAAGATCTATTCTTTGTACCATTCATTCAACTGAATGCATATAACGGTACACGTAGCGTCGGTGACTCGGGTTTTCCCCACAACGAATTCTCAACATGTTTGGCAGTGGAAAAGGTAAGAACATAGTAGGGCCTACACGGTATTTAATATTTCTGCCCATTGTTTTACATATGTTATAGTGCAAACACTATTCATAGTCGGGTAGCAGGATCTTCACTATTATTATAAATGAGCTCTGTCGAATTCATTAATTCATTAATGCATTCATCAATTTTAGCGTACTAAGAAAGATACTAAATGTATATATAGACTACATGCATATAGTTAGATATCCGTTTTGAAATATTTAATATAATTATGGTAGCGTGGCAAAACATAGGTATACTTGGGTATTAGTATATTCAAATGATTAAAGCAACTACTAGTATATGAGGTGTCATCTATTTATAATATAACCGCATGACCAGTCAACATGCCTAGTTAATGTTCTGATCACGAGCCCTTCTGAGATGTCGTATACTGCAGCCATTTGTTTTATTGGTGATATATTTTATTTTAGGATAGTATTTGCCAATTTTGTATTTTTTTAAAAACTGTAATTTTATTTTTCTATCGTGTGTGCTTTATGCATGCCATAATTCAGTAAATCTATAACGAATCCAGCAACCTGATTGGTCATTAGGCTCCCTGAACATTACGTTTTCATCTTTCTGTAGAAATTTAAGTATTTTAAAATTTTAGTTATACAACGCAGATATTTATGGTTATTTCTTAGCTATAACTGCAAAGTACATTCACTTGACATACATAACATCATGTTTGTACTTCCAAAAAGCTTTTCACCACTGTGTGTTTGACAAATCTTTAAATCAAATACAGCAAATACAACTTAATAAATGATGCAAGGGGACATAACTCTAATGTTGGGTCGTATCCCTGCTTAGAACAGTGATACATCAAAGACAAGATAAATAGCGGTACGTTCCCCTATTTAATATAAAAATATGATTTGTTTTATAACTATCGAGTGCTGGGGGATATGTACATCAGTAAATAACAACTTTTGGGTGGATCAATCAAGCGTAATTATTAGTCTTAGATCGAAATTCGTTTGTCCGATTATACAGGCCTACCAACTGTGATATTATGCCTTTAATATCAAATCGCGTTTCGCTCCTTTAGTATTTTGACATTATTTTGCCCAACAGAGCCAAACTATCTGAGCGTCAGTTTAGATTCTACCTGCCTCAAGTGTTTACCTTTGTATATTCTTATCATTAGGACAGAAAAAACACACCCCATTAGTTCCGTACGCAGGTGGCAAGCAAAGTGTACCTGAACATAGTAAGTATTATTCTCACCGAGTAGATACAATTAATAAATAATAATACACGTACCAGGAGATATCAAAGATAATCAAATACGTAGTTTCTAGATCTATGTATACAATTGTATTTGCTTTTACAAATATATAAATGTCCTATTATGTATTAATTATATGTTAATAATATATTGCAGTTCGAAAAGCAATTGGCGAAGTTGTGCGTCACATACCGCCACCACCCGGTAAGGACGGTGTCAATGCTGGAAAGTCTACACGCGAATAACCTGTAATGATGCAAATAAATGTAAAGCATTGCATATTGGTTGTGATACCGGGTATGTTACATACAGCACACTTCAATTGAGACTACGGGTATTATGCTATATGATACATTGATATGATCGACATTTGTGAATCCTCCGTGTCATCAACTATATATTAAATATATATCTCTCCCTAATCGCTTGCTCTACCATATCTATCTCATACTCCCTCTCTCTATCTCTCTGTGTGTCTGTGTGACTCTCCCTCTCTCTCCCTCCCCCCTCTCTCTCTCACACACACACACACACACACACACACACACACACACATACATACACACACACATACACACACATACACAGAGAGAGAGAGAGCGAGAGAGAGAAAAGGAGAGAGAGAAAGTATTTAAGGTATACACTCGGATCAGCACTCAGATGGCCAGTACAAGTCAAGAAGGAAGGACGGCTGCCTGGCAACGGATCCAATGCCTTGTCACAAGTCTACCTCCTGCAGCTTTTGATCTCGCCGACACCAGGGGTATCTGATCAAAGTAGTCGTGGGGTGGCATGAACAAAAGATTGCTTAATAGACTCGAGTTGTATTTCTTGATTTCTTCTCAGATACTGTGTTCGCACTTGTGCGACAGAGAGTGTGAGACACAGGGCAATGCTAGCTTAATTAGACTGACTTTCCTCTATCATGAACGTACCAGTGGACTAAGGAAAACTTGCTGGCTAATGAATGTTGACAATCACAGATTACAAGTTCCTACATTACTCCCGGCAACATTTCAGCAAACATCCTGTTTACAATTTCCCCCGCTATTTGATAAAATGCTATTCAGATAGACAGTCGCTATATAGATATCTCCTTCCAGCGTTACAATACAAATAATATAAATATACATCCTAGATGAATGGCGTAGAGACCTCACGGGGGTCAGGAGATGGTCGAGGATAACGTTATAATATTCAGTAGCTACTCTTCCCGATGATGGGACTCTCATGATGTACATCTTTCGATACATCGAGAGGCAAGGACATACCCGACTACAAAGGACAAACTCCTTTCTATTCAGCGACTCGCATATCTGGAGTCCATCTATAACTTGATACTGGCGTGACATTTAGACACATCTTGTTATTATACAAGTTCTTAACATTCTTTGGAAATTGAGAAAACCAACACGGAGATACAGCGATATGGGGAAGTCAGTGAAGAGCTTGATGTGACAGGAGTTAGGAATGTAACAGATACTGCTGCAACCTACTGAGACATCCACCCTACAGTAATCATCACCTATAGAAACATCCTCCATCTTTTTTATGTCTGTAAACTATATAGGCACCGTGTCGAGTTATTAATAACTGCGAACCAGTTGGCAGTAACCTGCGTCGCCGTGGTAGTATACAAATGTGGCAAAGACATGTGTCATGACATGACATCAAGTGCAGATATACATTAGTATAAAACATGGCAAAGTTAGAGGTGAATATACTAGAAGACATATATA
>JAUTBZ010138386.1:0-13129 GCA_032361785.1 Lepetodrilus galriftensis | reverse complement strand
ATACACACACACACACACACACACACATACACACACATATACACACACACACACACACACACACACACGAAGCAATGGGCATGGTCTTGGCTTATATTAAGTTACATGCAAGCACCACATGTTTTAGTCTCATGATCACTAACAATAGTCAAACGTTCATTTTAATTAATTATAGCCCAAAATACCATTTCACAAAATCAATTCTTCTACAAATTAAGAGTCGGGGGACTGTCCGGTATGATATGTTTTAGTTTTTAGTATTGTGTACATATTAATATGAATTAATATCAGGCAATATATAAGGCGTGCAGATACTAGTTACACACAATGTTGAAAGGCATTTTATGTCATTGAACTCAGAGGTGGGGGCATAAGTGTATCGGATGAGTTCTCAAGATTAAACGGTTAGGTATAGATCCACTATTCCGAACTAACTGAGGTTATAACTACTGTATAGTTATAGACATCTGCTATAGATCACTCTATAAATACAATGTACAATGTATGTGCAAAGAAATATCAATAGAAATGTAAAGGCTCATTTAAGTCATAGTATAACACTACAGTAGACCATAGGGCCTATTCTCGAAATGTACTTACTAACTTCTTAGCCTAAGAACAGTTCGTAGCCATACTGTAAGAACCGCTAAGATGGTCCTACGATCGTAAGAACGTTTCGACCAAAAGAAATAGGTACCCAGGTCGACATGGATTCGTATTTAATGTGAATTGACCATTATAAAATGAAGGATAACATGGTAATATATAATTACAAAATAAATCAACAGTCCACAATTAATTTAGGTATATTTTCATTGAAACAATTGTTCACATTACAATTGCGGTAAACGTAAATACTTGTTACAACTACGCAGTACCATAATTATACTCAATACAATTAGTTAATTACCAGTAGCCATTCTGGATACATATACGTTTAGCATTACTCCTTATGTTAACATTAACTCATTTCCAAACGTCTACAGGCTCCAGGTACTCTCCAAGAACTTTCAGATGCATTGGCAGAAAAATGACACCAGACCTGCGTTTCACGAAAGGGTGAACATTTACACCGGAAGTATATCAGGAGTATGGAGTACGTGTAACTTTGTGCATGTACTCCGTGCTTTATGTCCGGCGTAAACGTACACCCCTTTCGTGAAACGCAGACCAGGGCCCGTATTCTCGAAACTTCGTAAGTCCTAAGAAGTTCGTAAATAATAAGAATTTGCCTAACTGGTTTTCTGCTCATGTTAATTTTGGAAGAGATCTTTTCTCACTAAGAATACAGGCCCAGATTCCTAAAACGGAGTTCAGAAGTTTGGTAGAAAGCCAGGCCAACTATAGTAACTATATCTTGCGGCTCTTAATTACATTACTTGAGTATAATATGGTCAGCTGCACGACATGTCAAGCATAAGCTAAAGTATACTACCTTATACTGGGAAATGGTAGTATGTTGTTTATAGTCCTTATTTTCGTGGTAATAATATAGGCTAGAACAACAGCTTCGAAAATGTTGTATCCAAGAAACTTATCATATCCTGTAACTGAGTAATATAAGATACAACGAGTAATATAAGATAAATTAAAACTTCTAATACTTGCCAATGTCTCCGAGATATATTCCCGTGAAAATGTCCATATCTATTGATCACGACATGCGCAGTGTTTTCTACCACAATTTAAAATTAATAATAATGTACATATTTATATTGCGCCAATGTCATGCTCCGAAGAGTGCTCACAGCACTACATTACTACACCGGTAAATTGATCAATGCACTCTCATTTCACCTTCTCGACTCCCTGTGGAGTATACAATTAATGTAATAATTAAAAAACTATTAGTTATGCATAATGAAATATGCAGGACGCACATAAAATAACTGAAACAGTGGTGATATTTGTAATCACGAAAATGCCTCATCACGAAGGTATCCCGATGTACGGTTTACATCCACGTCTTGTATAATAACGAGTCTCATGTGAACGCGTACACCCTGTTTCTATGGTATCCCGATGTACGGTTTACATACACGTCTTGTATATATACGAGTCTCATGTGAACGCGTACACCTTGTTTCTATGGTATCCCGATGTACGGTTTACATCCACGTCTTGTATATTAACGAGTCTCATGTGAACGCGTACACCATGTTTCTATGGTATCCATATGTACGGTTTACATACACGTCTTGTATATTAACGAGTCTCATGTGAACGCGTACACCTTGTTTCTATGGTATCCAGATGTACGGTTTACATACACGTCTTGTATATATACGAGTCTCGTGTGAATGCGTACACCCTGTTTCTATGGTAATCGTGTACGCTATGATTGTAATGATTGTAATGATGCGCTAGAACCTCAGATCCTGAGTACTGAAGCCTCTTGTCAGTGTCGTAGTCCTGTTTGGTAATGGCATGTTTTGATAGGCGACCAGTAGATCTTCCATAGACTTGTAATATGTTTTCTTGTTTATTGTGAATTGGTCATCCTAAAAAACGAAAAGTAAAAGTTTTTAAGTTAAAGTTATGCTATCACGATTTGTTGATATATTATTTCATAGTCAAACATATTCTACCTGAAAGTACTAATATATATATACACATGTATATACATTTGATTTGTTTACATAATGATATTGGTAAACAATCTAATATTTCACTATTTTTCAATATTTCTTTCCTTTTTTTATGTCCATGTATTAAACATGTTGAAACAATTTAAATTTTGCTTCTGAAGATAGCGTTTGCTCTTTTAAGGTAAGCAGTTGATTTATTAAAATATATATCAATTTGCAAAGTTAATAACATACTAGGTCAGTAGGTTACTAATGTATCCTCTTGGAAAAAAACAAGATAAAAAGTGTGTGTATTTAATAGTATGTGTGCGCGTCTGTACAAACATCATAGTAAAAATGTATGTAAATCACCTGTAGGAAAATGTTGTGCATGCAGTAAAACGGCCCATGGGCTAATTTAATGTTTTTTTTATATTCAACAGATCAACTAGTCCAGTAAAAGAAGCACTTAGGTTCGGGAAAATTGGTTCAAAAGGTTTCTCAACTGATTTAGGCTCAGTGATACGTACATTAGCCAAAATCCAAAATCTAATACAATCTGTTCACTGCTAATGCTATGTCAACATATAGCACGTTCTATCGTACTTCTCTGGGCAAGCCTCTTCAATAACCTTCAATATCACGTGACCACCACGAGTATGTGACGTAATGCGCAGGAATTATCTCGTTAAATATGAACACAAATCAAAATGTATCTATATTATAACACAATATAACTTACCACAGTTGTGTAGACTTTATACTCCTTGATATCATCCCCAGTACGAACAGCAAGCACCTACATATAGATACATGTACGATTATTCAAATATATGTTCTATTATCATATTATCAGATGCATGAGCATTTAATTTATATGATACCCTACGTTGGAAGCGATTCAACTTGGACATTTCGAGGTTTCATTTATAGGACACCCACCGTCGCCCCATCAGCGTTGATATATTTGGGTGTCATATGCAGGACACCCCAATTCCGATATCCGATGTACTGGTGTCCTACTAGCTACAAGACCCCAGACGGATCCGTGATTTATTTTATTGCTTTGATGATGAAAAACATTACCAGCCCTGGACATGAATTTTGATCGTTTGTATCTGTTCGTGTAGTCTAGATCTGTGTCACGCCTTGTTCCCACCCAAATACATATTCAAAATACCCCTCTAGATCAGTTAAACATGTCTAAATTACTGGGGAACAAGAACAAACATCATTTACCATTTTAGCGGCTCCGTTCATGATCATATACTAGTAACTAAAATACCAGTCAATATAATGTATAGGCCTTAAAGTACTGTTTCACCGTTTGAGAATATGAATAGTGTATTGTTGATGGTCAAGAACAAGAACATAAATTGTTTATCATGTTAGCGGCTCCTTTCATATAACTAAAATACCACTCAATATAATATAATATAGGCCTTAAAGTACTGTTTCACCATTTGAGAATATGAATAGTATAGTGTATTGTTGATGGTCAACTGCTCGATGGCTGTCTTTAGAAGCAAGACAAGTACCGATTGTTTCCTTCTTAACCCTCTCCCTGCTGGATTAGGCACAAGCACTGCTGCTTAGGGCATCTCCGGTTGCCTTCAGCATGGAGAGGGTTAAACATCGCCACCTACCTTGTCGTTGTTGGTCCTTGAATTTCTTACAAGGTATACACCTTCTGTCTTGTGCTCACGTAGAAGGCTGTAAGAAAAATAGTGTCACAAAATGGATATCCAAGTCACAAAGTTTAACCCATCCTGACACCCCAGAGTACTTATTAATTCCATTCCTAGTATGTCTCATTTCTTGTGGTATCACATTAAGTGGGATAGGAACGGACTTAATACCACCTTGATGTGAGGATGGGTTTTAACCAATCAACTGTCAAGACATCGTGCAAACTTCAAAGTAAAGATATTACACGTAATATACTATATAATATAATACATACCATATTTAAATATAGTGCCCTTTCATCCATGTAGCCTGTTCAAACGCGCTTTACAACGTATGATATCAGTACATACAGTAAATGCAGTATCTACAACGAGTATATCACCGTGCTGTAGTGTATTAACATTATAACGGTGGCTATATATGAATATGATATTTATGAAAAGCTGTGAGTATAATGAATGAATGAATGCCTTTAGAAAGTAAACTTTCTGTGAATTAAAGCGACCTTGAACACTCACGATAATGCCTTATTCCTGTCGCTCTCCGGAAAGAAATATTCGGATTCTGTTGGCTTTGGAGATAGTGATGGCTTGGGGTCTGCCTTAGGTTTTGGTTTTGGCTTCGCACCGGGTTTTGGTTTATCTTTGGATTTGGTTGGCTTTTCTTTCTGTAAACGTAAACAAAAATACACAAAAAACGCACACTGTTAGTTTGTAAAACTATTCGGTTGTACGTATATGTAACCAGCTGTTATATATATTGCACATATAATACCGAAGCAAGGGAATTAATGAAAGAAAATACGAAAACAAATGAAATACGGACCAACGGTTCAGGCTTCTTTATTTTATTTTTCTTCAGATTGATGTAATCGTGTTTGTTCTTTTCGTTGGATTCGCTCTCTTCCGGATCCTTCGCTTTCGTTTTAGCCGTTGTAGTTGGATTTGGCCTTTGAGCGTTGTCCGGCAAGTCTGTATACGATATATAAAACAAGTTTAAGTATAACAATACTGTCACTACTACCATTAACTACTACCGCTACTACTACCACTACAAAATATTAAAGTGGATTTGAAGCCCAAATCAACCAACTACTATACTATTGCTGGGGCGAGTTGTAGCACAGTGGTAGACAGTTAGACTTCGGAGCCAAAGGTTCCAGGTTCAATTCCCGACCCGGGAGCCCGGCATCAATGTTCACGAAAGTTAACTTTCTGACGCAATATTGATATGATGCATTGCCTGTAGAGTGGCAATGCAATACAGTTATCATCCTTGGTCTTGTCAGTACCAGCCGGTATAAGTAAACCTGCAACATTCAGCCCTACTGATGTTGCGGGTTTTCTCCTGCCCTAAACTTACAAGTCGTGATATTAGTGAAATAATCTAGAAAGCTACTCTAAACCTGCCCCCCCCCCCCTCCCCAAACATTTGTTTATTAAATTAAATTTAAAAATAAATAAAAATAAATAAATAAACAACCCATTATTATTCATTCATTCAGCAGCACGAGGAGCCTGATAATAATCAAATTAAAATTAAAATTAAATACTACATGCAATGCTAAAAATCTGTGCATACCAGGCAAGGGTATTTGGGGTCTTCTTCTTATCATATCATCGTTAATTACATCGTAATCCGAATTATTACTGCTCCAATCGTCATCATCATCATCTGAAAAGTATAATAGGCTTATATATATATGTTTGTGCATAATTCCTTTTGGCTTATTTCAATGGCATACTACCAATATATAGCTTGCGTATAAAACCAACACCATTCACAAGAGGGTTGTGACCATACGAAGAAATCTAGAGGTCACGTGGGATAGGTAAGATGGTTGTGAGCATGATCGCGGGAGTTTCCTTTCTTACACGATCATAATCATGATGGACTAATGTCGGAGTCAAACGGTCCGGGTTCAAATTCTCCTCCCGTGAGCCCGGCGTCAATGTCAATGTCCGAGAAAGTTACATTTATGACGCGATCAAGATATGGTAGGATGCGTTGTGTCTGTAGTGTGGCAAACCAGGTATCCTTGGTTTGTCAGTACCAGTTCGTGCTCGCAGGTTTGCTGCAACATTCAGCGCTACGTGATATGAGTGAAATAATCTTGAAAGGGTTCTAAACCACAATTTAAAAACAGCATGTCATCAGAACCAGCAAGTGGTGTATATATGTACAGTTGCAGGTTTGCTGCTATTATCTGTCAAGCCATGATGTGAGTAAAATAATATTGAAGCCGCATTTAAAACCAAAATATGAAGAAGAATAAAAACCAAAATAAAAATACCAGTACAATGTCAATGAGCAAAATAAAATCAATAATACAAATAATTTGAAAAATTTAAAAAACAAAAATAAAAAATAAAATAATACAAAATCCGCAACAATACAAATACAACAAAAATAAAATGTAGTAAAGCAACTATTTTTTTTTTATAAATATAACGAAAAAAACAGACAGAAACAAACCTCCATTATGGGGCGAGTCTTGCTGGATTTCAAATATAGGACTCTGCAAATACCCGTAAGCATCGCTGCATGAGCCAACAGACCCCGCCGAACCACTAGAAAGAAACAACCCACATCACAATTACATATCCACGCACGTCAGTCAAACATAATACTAATATCATAAACTGCCAATCTCCCAGTTCTTGACTGTATCTGACAACCAATCAAAATATGTACATATATTCCTTAAAATGGGCGTATTTTCCATTCTAGGAATGTCCGATAAGAATATACATACATGTACATCATAGAAATTCAATCTGCTATAACAACCTTGTTTTAAAGAATAAAATAGTTTGATGAAACGACTTGCGTGGCAAATAAATGTAGATCCCTCATGGATCCCATTTGCTCGGAACACTTATACAATTTAACTGTAAGTCAAAGTTTAGGGATCTGCTACATGTAGGCCTACAAGAGTTTATAAGTCTGTTTGCACGAACCAATTGTATCGGTACAATAATCTTATCCAACCATATTCTCAAGTATTGTTGCGATAAAGGTGTTTCGTGCAATGGAATTGCAGTTGTAGTGTGACCCTATAATTTGATTATGGCTACAATAGCGGCTGCATGTGCGTCATGTCTATTTTTAGAATTTCAAAAATATCATTTAAAACTAGGAATTCCGGTGATAGGCTAACAGAAGTCTATGGATTAGCCTATAGTGACTAACATCCAAAGAAAATCTTAATACGACGTTACAAAGGATCGTATCCTTAAATTTCTGTTTGATTCAGATGCGTAGGCCTATACGTAGTACTAGTATATGCTTTTCTCTTAAACATACATTGTGCCCTGCCAAAATATCATAATGGATCCGCTTAGGAGCTTTTCGGGATTCTTGGAAACTGATTGCATAACCAAGAACATCCACTTCCTTATTTGTGATCATGACGTAAGCTTTCGTCCAGTCAAATACGTTATCATTACTATGTTATTTACATACAATAATATTTACCTATCATCTGGCAAAGCATTTGCAGCTAGCATTTCATCACGAATAGCCTTCATCCATACCTGAAACAAAACTCAGATAATTCAGTTTGTTACACCAAATATGATGACTGAGTACCATGTACAACTAGCTGCAGATCTGTAGCTATAAGATGTAATGCCCCGTTTACTATTTTGCTATCTATTCTGGCACCCCATAGCTACAGGGGAAGCAAATAGGGCTATCAACAAAGTACGCATTCAGTTCCCAGTGCGCATTCAGTTCCCAGTGCGCAGGGTTAATTCACTACGTGTGGCATACATACACATGTCAGAACGCAATCCCGCTAGAAATGTATTCACTAACCATTACACTTCATGTCTCCATGCTTATTTTGGAACAAACACGTTGTTTTCACATAGTATTTTTATGAAAGCCGTCAGTCATCGAGTTAACAGACGACGCAAAGAATCCAAGATGGCTGTTTATTCGATGACTGAAGGCTTTCATAAAAATACTATGTGAAAACAATGTTTTCCTTCCAAAATAAGCATGGAGACATGAAGTGTAATGGTTAGTGAATACATTTCTAGCTGGATTGCGTTCTGACACATGTATTTATGCCACACGTAGTGAATTAACCAAGGAGGATATGGCGAGTACTTTATAGATAGCCCTATTTGCTTCCCCTGTAGCTATGGGGTGCCAGAATAGATAGCAAAATAGTAAACGGGGAATCTTATAGCTACAGATCTGCAGCTAATGATAGCACATGTGACGATTCAAGATTACACCTGTCAGGTTTCCCCCACCCCAAAAAAACCCAGTTTCTTAACAGAAACAGTTTTTCCCAAAAAAAAGCAATTTCTTTACAGTTTCCTGCAGTTACCTTGTAAATGGTGGATATGCTCTGCAGCGTAGCTCTCTGCCTGGCTCCGCGACAGACCAGCAGCTCTAGCGCTCTGGGCAAGAGCACCTTGAAGAGACAGACACACACACATGCAACACAGCAAGTCAAGCTAGCAAACAAAGGGAGGAAGTAGGGTGAAACAAGGCTGGAATCAAGTTGAAAAAGACAGGCTCCAGATGTACGGAGTGATAGCAGAGCAGAAGGTTCTGTAGCCATCTGGATGCTTTGAACCAAATTGAGACAATGATATCTATGTCTATTTATATGTCTCTTGTGTCTCTTGTGTGCTGTTCTGATGTAGGCCTGATTAGTGGATATTATGACGTCCATCCATTATAAGTTTAATAATTAATCTCCAACTGAGTTCTGCAATTTTCTATACTAAGTTACCGTTTTATTTCTTAATTGAAAAAAAAATAATCAGAAAACATTTAGATCATGTCATCTGCTTTTATGCATTCTAAGAAAAATGCATTTCCAATGATGAATTTTTAGCAATTTTATCTGTATAATTGTTTTTATATTTTTTTTTTTTACAATATGTTCCTGTCTTATTACATAAATAATGTATTCTTTCATAGGGTAATGCAATTTCTCAAACAAACCTCTTCTTACATTACGCCAATGAGTCACACCAGTCAGGGTATCCCGACATGACAAAAAAATGTTTGGCGAAAAGATTGATCACTGAACTTTGAAATAACAGTTTAAAGGCACACACTCCATGTCTGGTGAATGACATCTGGTTTTATTAAGGCCAGGCCTGCTGCAGTCCTATGCTATAATGCTAATGTTACGTAAACCAGATGTTACCTGGTGCACTCTCTACATAGCTTACAGACAGACAGCAGACAAAGACCATCCAAGTCTGGGCAACATTCTTGAACTTCTTCACAAGAATCGACCATTATTTTCGATTTTCAATATTTCAATACAAATCATACTATATAATTAACTCTCTCCATGCTGTAGGCAACCTGAGATATCCCAAAGAGCAGTGACTGTGCCTTATCCAGCAGGGAGAGGGTTAATTATGTAAATATTTTTGTTTGTTTGTTTATTGCTGGATTTCTCAGTAATAGCCTTGCATCAGAAATTCCATATTGTTCAGTTTTCTGTATTCTGAATGATTTTAACATACTGGCTGCTATTGCCATGATTACTCTCTCGGGTTGAGCGAAATTGTAAAAATGTGAGTTCTGCCTCCCTACTATATTTACAGTTTGAAGGGGAAGCATCAAGTTAGGAGAGTCAAACTACAAGTATGTGTTGCTGATTATTAAATGATTTGTTCAACAACAAAATAAATGAAGGATCAGCAGACGTATTGAAGGAAAGCTGTCCACCAAATTTTGAAATCTGGTTAGAGGAATATGCAGCCATATTTTCCAATTTGCACAAGATAAAAAACAGTACCTATAGGCTGTAGATGTTTGGAAATTATTTCGTTAAAATACAGCTAAATTAACCTTCTCCATGCTGAATAAAATCGAAATGTTCTATTTCTGCATGTGATGGGGCAAGTTAACTCGCCTTCAGCAGGGAGATGGTTAATACGTCAGAAAAGGCTATTGCCCCTTAATTAGCATTGCTGTTTGCATGCTTCAGCATCTGATCCATATAATTATCTTCAAGCACCTGCCAACTGCTTTCAAAGTCAGTTTTCTTTTGTTAAACAGATAACTTTTGCTTTAAAAGAGACATGTTCAGCAGTTCACAGACAAAGTTGGAAATATTTCCAAAAGAGCGACTTAAAAGAATATTAAATGGAGATAAAAAATAGCAATAAAAACAACATATATAGGAAATAGCAGAATCATTGCCACACAAAAGTTCTCACTGCAAATTCTGGCGACATGCACGATGAATAAGGCATTATCAACATACAGCCAGATGTAAAATAAGTTACAAAGCAATAAATTAAAAAATATAAGAAATATTAAGAGTAGACACTGAATTCCAGACTGAAAGATCAGACCCAAAAATTACAAAAACACTTTGAATATGATTTCATGCTCAACTCAAAATGTTGTTAATAATTTCCTAACAGTAACAAATCTGATCTTGAGCATGAAATCGTACTATAAATGAATGAATCAGCGCTTTACGTCGCAGCAGGAATATTTCACCAATATGCGACGCCTGAAAAGTTTCGTAATCTCGGGGCCAGATATGGTATTGCAAGACTAAAAATAAAAAGATACATATGCAGCCACTACACTATGGATAAGAGAAGAATCAACTCACTCTGGGCGCGACTGGGTGGACCAGAGTTAGGCGCAGGGATCCCGGACTTCGGGGTGCCGGCGCCCGGGCGCCCGATCTTACTGGGCGCCTTCAGCCCTGAGGGGCGTGGTAGACTCATACTGGCAGACTACCAGTACCAGGAGATTCTGAAAATATAAACACAAACAATTATGACATGTGTTCTTTAATTGTGTCTTAACCCTCTCCATTATGGAGACAACCGGAGATGCCCTAAAGAGCTGTGTCTGTGCCTAGTTCAGCAGAGAGAGTGTTGATAGTTGTGTTTTAACCCTCTCCTGCTCGTGGGGCCATTTCTAGTCGACTTTATAAAAGAAAAGGTTAATTCTGGGACAGCAGATCTAATGATCACTATTGATGGTGAAGACATCGGATGATAACTTTAAATGAAATTTGATACAATAAGCTGTCAGTCTAATACCAAGGGTCACAAACATTTAATACTAGATTACTTTTGTGTTAGTATTGATGGATTGAATTTATACTTTTTACATGGCAGAAGGAATATTTCACCCCTATGCGACAACTTGTGTTAGTAACACCGGACGTGTGAAAGTTAAAGGTCAATCTCGGCTGCACATAAACAGTCAAAAAGTGTCGTTACGTGACAGAATTTAGTGATAAAATAACACATAAAGAAACTGTAGGAAGAGTTTAGCAATTACTTCAGCGAGTCAACACCGACTTGGTGTGGATGTGACCTGTGACCTTCCTGTGAAGAAATGTAAACGTGGGGGTAACATCAGTTTATTTGCACTCGGGGATGAACGTGGTCATTCCGCTCGACACATTGAGAGATCCTGCTACGAATACCTGACCGCCACTGCAACCTCGTTAAGACAGCAGAAATTTACCTGAGAAGTTGCGTTAAACTCGGGGCCATCTCAAAATCTGTGTAGCAATTAACTGGCAACATTGAGTGAGTGAATGAATATGGAGTTTAAACGTTGCTGCGGGAACCGTTCACCCATTTGCGACGATGGCAACATTGATGATGGGCTGCTACAGTTATCGCGATTATTATCCACACAATTAACTCCCTATTAGCAAGTAGGCCTGCATCTACCGTACTACTAGTAGTAGTACTAAATGCCGCTAATATGATACTTCCCGACATATATCATGTATATCATTACTGCTGGAGACTTTAACCCTCTCCCTGCACAGACACAACTCTTTAGGGCATCTTCGGTTCAATGCCTTCAGCAGGGAGAGGGTTAATCAATAGTTCGCTT
Source organism: Lepetodrilus galriftensis (assembly GCA_032361785.1). Taxonomy (NCBI): domain Eukaryota; kingdom Metazoa; phylum Mollusca; class Gastropoda; order Lepetellida; family Lepetodrilidae; genus Lepetodrilus; species Lepetodrilus galriftensis. Next base: position 1,010 of record JAUTBZ010138386.1, on the reverse strand, counting down.
CTGTGGTAGCCAATATTATTATATGCCAATTGCACGTACATTACACATAACTATGCGATATTATTGGAATGTTGTCGTATAAACTGGAAAACATATCAGATGTTACACATTATCAATGAGGTTTACAACATCTGTAAGTAATTGCAGCTGGCAGCATCTGGTGCAGTAGATACATAACACTAGTGTAAGAACACTGAAGTAGTATATAGTCAAGTAGCAACACGAGAACTGAACCAGAGAACCTCCTTGCCTTCATTTACTGGTGAACTCACCGGTGAACCGACACCCACGTTAACCCTCTCCCTGCTGGATTAGGCGGTAGTCACTGCTCATTAGGGCATCTCCGGTTGCCTTCAGAATGGAGAGGGTTAACTCAAGTACATCAAGTACAATTCCACGGATCCAATCCACGTCGGTTGCCTGGCGAGGCACGATACACCACAATCGAGGGTTAACTAACATAGCTGTTTAGTTTCATCTATCACGCCTATAACCAGCTGCTAATGAGACTCAGTGTGGGCTTCCATTGTGAGCTTTGCTTCCTGTTATGCACAGACTACGGTACTTATATTGACAATGGAAAATACGTTCAAAATATACAAGTACCTTGTTATCTTTTGTTGACAAAACTCCAGTGTTGTCTGTCTTCTAATCATTTTCTCTTTTTCCAAAATCTACAACAGAAGAAAATATTTTTTTTATAAACTGAACAATTAACCCAGGGTTGGAACTTAACTTTAAAAGGTACTCGTCCGAATAATGATATAAATAACAAAACATGAAATTTCTACTCGCCCGTAGGATACCTTTAAAATTACGAGAAATGGATCGGGCTGCCGGGCGAGTGGGAACTTCTAACCCTGTTAACCATGCTTGTGATTATTCAATCATCCAACATTCTACATCCTGCCCTGAGACTAATAAACTATTAGTACAAACTCATGTTCAATTCAAGGGTTTGTTCACAAATCCCCATAACCAATTTTACCGTGAGCATGAAATCGTACTCA
>JAUTBZ010138375.1:0-13129 GCA_032361785.1 Lepetodrilus galriftensis | reverse complement strand
AGGGCTCTGGACTAACATATGCCCGACATACAGGGGCAAGTTAAATTGCACTGCGGGCAACCTACTTTTTAACATTTAGCATCTTTGTTGCCTTTGCTACTTGCCCTGACTTGCTCTGCGGGCAAGTAACTCAGAAAGTTAGTCTAGAGCCCTGGCGTACCTGGCAAAACAACCTGGCAAAACAACCGAGACGACCTCGATACAGTGTGCTACCTACACTGGAGCTCTTGGCCAATCAGATTCCTAACATTTTATCTGAATGTTTATACAAGCTGATGTTATATAGAGTACTCACAGGTTGATCCGCTAGCATGGTGTCACCGGACGGCGCGAACCTACTGGAACTATACGAGGATGTGCTGGTCATGCTGGATCGGGTCATTTCACACGACGCCATTTCCTGCAAAACATTAAACAGTCACTTTAATACACGGTAAACACAAGTCTTCATATATGGATACATACTGGCACATTGTATTATAAGTATGTTCCCATCAAAGAGTATTTTAATTCAATGTATTTAAGTTTGATTTGTAACTAAATTACACAATCCAGAACAAAACTAAACATTCTTGGATGATTTTGTTGGTACCATTCTGGAAAATAGTGCAACTCATGTGCAAGATGAACAAGCCATAATAAAGAAGTGTTTGGTTAAAAATCGTCTCATTTTGACAGATGCAATACTTTCTAAATTGAAGATAAATTCTCCAGGTATTTTACCTCCTGTTTGCTGGCAATCACAGTCTTCATACTGTCACCAACAAACCACCGTTGACCTTTCATCACAAGGTCACCTGGAGGGTCATGGGTCGTTTCCGAATCAGCACTCCACACCTAATATAAAGTAAAATAATTTTGTTGTTAAAATTCAGGAAGACATACTTCAGGTACAAGTAGAAAACTTCAGCCGTGTACAACTTTAGCTGGAGATTAAACCAAGAGTAAGAGGTTGCAGATTCTATAATTGTGAATATTTATCAAACTATTGTACGTGATCCAGTTTAGTTCATTTTCCATCTGAACACACACGGTACCATAATCTCTCCAGTCTTGGGGCCTGCTCCTTTCTAGCTGTTCTGTCTGTACTTTCTGTCCGACATATGCGCAGTTACACTGTGCGGTGTTGATTCTTGGTAACTGCGCATGCTTAGGACAGAAAGTATAGACAGAACAGCTGGAAAGGAGCAGGCCCCAGGTTGAATAACAACCAGACGACTCATTGTTACACTTCTGGTTGAGTAATGAGTGGGCTACTTACTGTTACAAGACACGTAGTTTAGCAACAAGCATGTTACTTGCTGTTACAATGTTACTGAAGTGAATGAGCAAGTGATTATCAATGTGACTAAGTAACAAGGCTGTTACTTACCGTTACTACGTGACTGGGCTTCAACTGGATATTCCGGTGAAACTTGTATACAGTCTCGTCGTCCCCAGAGATATGCTTTAGCTGCCAACCTCCGATATTTACAGACTGAAAAAAAAGAAACAAACATGGGAGGCTCTATGTGTTTGTGTTGCCATGGTTACATGTTAACAATTAGAAGGAAAGGTAAGTACAAAAAGTGAGAATACTGGATGAAGTTGGACAGTTAGTGTCATGTTATAACAAGTGCAAGTTCTACCCGAGCATTTGGTCATGGATTTGCTGGCAGAGTTATCTCCCATGGCCACTCACCTTGGAGGAGTTGTTTGTGAGGCTGATGTAGCGGCCGTCCACGTCGACCTCCTTGATCTCCACGGCTCCCTTGGCGGTGGTGCTGGTGGCATAGCCGCGACTGGACGACATCTGAGAATATTCCTCCACCGACGACGCCAACGTCACACGCTTCCTCTTGGCGCCGCGCGACACCGACGCTACGGGCGTCTTGGTTGGCGAGCCCTCCATGCCGGATGCCGAGATGTTCAGTCTGAAGAGAACAGAAACAAGAGTGAGCTGACCATGCTGCGAATATGTAGAACTTATCTCATTGTTTACCCCTAAAGCGTAATGCCTGCATATTTTATGCTCCTTTCAAACAACGGACTGCAAGGATGTACTGTAGAGTATAGTGGCACTTTTTTAGTCTTGCCCGGGCGGCTAGACTACTTGGGCGTTTTCAATTATATTATCCTTGTTATCGGATAAATTTATGACGTCACCACACACTCCGCAGCGTTCTATTTAGAAATCCTCGTGTAAATCGAAAACTCCCTTGGCAAAGCGGCTAGAAATCCTTGCCGGCTAAGTGATAATTAAGCAGCCCTAATGACACTTAATGCAAAACTAAGTAACATTATTAGAGAAATTTGAGCTGTAGTTTTGATTTTGATTCCTCGCTTTGCAAGCCTAACGCCAACCCCACCATTCTTCAATCTTCAAGTTCCCACAATGCACCTCACCTGGCTTCCTCTCCCTCCAGTAACTTCCTGTATGCGTCAATCTCACGGTCCAATCGGATCTTGATCTCAAGGAGATCTGCGTACTCCATAGATTGTTCGTCAAGGTTCAATCTAAGCTCAGTTATCTCCGAGTCCTTCTGCTCGATGCGGATCATGAACTCGTCGCGCTCACGACGCATGCGTTCCTCGAGATCGGCGATGCGACTCTCAAAGGCAGCGTTCTAGAATGAAACAGTCAACAGTGTTATATTGTGGGTTATATTCATCATTGTAAATGGGTGAAAGATTCCTGTTAATTACAGCTCCTTGCAATTTATCTTTCTTTGAATTGGGGTTTAGAGCTGCTTTCAAGATTCTTTCACTTACAATCACAGCTTGTCCGTTTATGGCAGGAGGAAACTCACAATATCCGTAGCGCTGAATGCGGATGTGAGCACCTGCTGGTATCGACAGAGCAGGGCCAAGGTATGTAGACCGCACATCTTATTTAATATTACGTTAGAAGGTAACTTTCGTGAACATTGATGCCAGGCTTCCGGGACAGGATTAGAACTGAGGGCATTTGGCTTCGAAGTCCAAGCATTCTACCATTGCGCTACCACCTGTCATACTACCACCGCACTGACCAGACTTTGGCCACGGTCGGGGTGTTGGTCACTTACCGCTGATCGCAGTCTGGACACCTCGCCAGACATGTCGTCGTACTTCTTCCTGATGCTCCTCAGCTCCTCCCAAGCTGTTCCGGCGGAAGATCCGCTCCGTTCCACCTGGTTCTGTAGATCTGTCAGCTGGAATGAACAACCACTGGTTAGCTCCCTTGTCAGTGTAATTTGCAGAAAACTGTGCAACCTGAAAGTAACTTTACTTAGCCGTCTAATCACCGTTCTATTGGTCATCTGCACATCAACAAGCCAAATATTTCACAATCAGATCAGAGCCAAATCATTGATGCAACAAACTGGAATGATAATCTTCCCAGAGATCTCACTCCAAGTGTAATAACCCCGAGATCTCACTCCAAGTGTAATAACCCCGAGATCTCACTCCAAGTGTAATAACCCAGAGATCTCACTCCAAGTGTAATAACCCAGAGATCTCACTCCAAGTGTAATAACCAGAGTAATTGGTGCACATGAAGGATTCACACAAATCAGCGTCATAACAATGACCTACCTTCGAGAAATACCACTTTCTACATATCACATCCTCCATATTAGCTATAATCCAACATATCCAGAGCAGACAAGATACTATTGAATACAGCCAAAGATGCTAACTTATATTTTCATATCCCGTAGTAAATGCACTCGAGCGTGGAGTTCCATTAAACCGCTAAAAAGATCCATGACTGCAGCCCCCACGCTCCAACGACTCTAGGTGTGAGGGGTCAACTGCTAACAATCTGTTCTATTTTTAACGTTTAATTGTGTAGATACCGTAAAGATATATTGTGAAAGTTTATTTTTAGTAATGAATGGATGTAAAATTTAGATTTAACTCTTGAAATGCATCAAGTTCATCATCTACTACAACAGCCAGCTTGTTGACCCACTTTAACTGGGTTAGCGTCTGTCACGGTCTGTCACATCTACTCTGTGTAGCTCACCGTCATCAAGACATGTCTACACCATCTTCTGTCCGTCAATGTCAGAATAAATTTGCATATCCATAATCTACCTCTACCTCTATAATGTAGTGCTTAGGCAAGTATTCCTAATTTTTCCCACTGTCTCACTATTTAAACTTGAGCAAAATTTCAGCCAGGTTTTAGATTTTCCTCGTTGCAGAGTCAATAGGAGAAATCTCAGCTGAGTAAAATCTCGAGATCTTATTTTTCTTCTTCGTGAAATCAGGGCCAGATATTTAGTCTTGCAGTCACTGGAATGTTGTATATTTATTTAAGTGTAGAGGTAGGATATTTTTAAATTAATGTGAAGAATAATTGACTTTTCATTTTATTTTTTGTATAGGAAAACAGATACAAGAAAAATAATATTTTTGAGTTAAAAATTACTTCTTATTTAACTAACCCATGTAGTCTATTGTTGGCCTAATCACGTTACCTGCTTTTTTTTTGCCTTGCCCGGTTTTCGATTATATTAACGATCCGCCAGGGCTCCAGACTACCATTTTGAGTTACTTGCCCGCAGAGCAAGTCAGGGCAAGTGACAATGGCACCAAAGGTGCTAAATGTTAAAAAGTAGGTTGCCCGCAGTGCAATTTAACTTGCCCCTGTACATCATGCATATGTTAGTCCAGAGCACTGTGTACGCTTTTTGAGCAAATCAATTTACAGACTAAGTTTAATGTGCATTTGAATAGCAGCATTCCCTTTTCACCATTAGTATGCAGGCTTCAAAGTGTATGTGTATTTAACCCTCTCCCTGTTGGATTAAGCACTGCCACACCTCTATCATCTATCTATATAGCTCCAGCATGGAGATGGTTAAACTATTTTTTAGAACCACAATTTCTCTGCTTCAAAATGTGCTTCGATACAAGGGCATGGATTGTCAAGGATGTATATAGGTTGTTTTGAATTGTCCCAAGTGATTGTTTACCTGATAATTTTTGGATGCTGTGTGAGATGGTTTACGGAACAACGGCAACGGTGCAGATTTAACTTTGCCATGCTTCTTCAGCCAGTTTTCAATCAAACTTTGATCTTTCTCTCTTTGATACTTATCATAGACCGACTTTGTTTCATCAAAAGTGTCATCTGCATCATGGTCGACATAGTCATCAGTGGGCATATAATGAAAGCGGTCCCAGCTATCAATGCGCTTAGACGGCTTTTGATGAACTTCACCATAGTTTTCATATTGAAAAGATTCTTCTGAATATTGTCCATTTTCAAATCGGTCTCGCGGAGGATGGAATGGGGGCGGAGGATGGAATGGGGGTGGTTGATGAAACTGGCGATTTGGAGGACCTCGCATTTCAATATTTGGCATTACGTCTGCTACGTTGTCATTGTGATGAGTAAAAGTACTTTGCACAGGCATTTGAAAAGTAGGTGGCATACTAGACATGGTAGGTGGAAAGTTTGTGCTGGAAAAGCTAGGAGGGGCTTCATGGCCTTGATGAAACGGCGGCTGAATGGCATCTCTGGGGAAAGGCGTTGGTACTTCAGGTCCACAGACTGCAGGACTGTCAAACGGCATATTTACACCAGAGTGATGCATTGCGTGTAGGTCTGCTGATGCGTTTGGTGGAAACTGACCGAAACTGGTAATGTCTGGTCTGCCTTGCATGGGTCTATTGCCCGATACACCATTGGGTTGTCCATCATCAAAAGGCGCCACGCCCGCGTTTCGAGGTGCATCGTAACGCAGAAACGGACGCGGTGTATACATATCTACAATAAATAACAATCTGTAGTATATACAATAAGATATATCATGAGCAAAGGTTGATCAACATGCTCTCCATTCCACACTTTCGACAACTGGTTACCATTAAAATATGTAATCTACTGAAACGAGCAATGACTGCATTTGAAAATAATTATTTCCCATAAAAATAACATTTATTTATCTTGAATATTTCGATGATCATGCACATTGAATTTATGACTCATTGGTAATGCAGTATCAGTTTGCAGATAATCAGATCAATATTTACTAATTCAAGCATTTACTCATGTTTCGTTTTCGTACAGTGTTTACACTTTTAAACGAGTTCACCTTAAAACTGGTTTTAGAAATGTGCATATCATCTATTCAATAAAGATGTGTAGACAAAATAAAGTCCTTTTATGGAACAACCAAAAAAATATATATATTCGAATATTTAAGTTTCCATTTGCGCTGCTTGGTTTATTTCCAATGACTATTATTTACTTCGAATGTATTATGACATACAATCATTAAAACGCGGTGGATATTTTCTAAAATGAGACCGTGTCACGTGATACAAACAAACAAAATGGCGGACGCTAGAGGGGCAAGACTTTTTACAGATTTGAACTGTTGCTTTAGACGTGATCCTTTGATGTATGTAGAAAATGTTATGTTCCACTTTAGTCGCATTTTCTTAAATGTTCAAGTTTAAATCTTTATTACTAACATAGTTCTCAAAATAGTTAGAACAACATCTAATATATTTTATGGAAAGTGGTGATCGGTTGGAAAAGTGATCACCCAGGGGCCAGGATCATGAGGATCAGCTGGTGATACCAGTGCCAACGGTGGATATCAGGGGCACCCTCACTTTTATTACTAAATTTGACTGAATTTATGTTGCAAAATGTATTTAATGAATCCACAGGCACATAGGCCACAATTTAGCAACCAAAAAATACATTTTGAGTCATTATACATACCAGTCACAGTCATTAGCTGATTACGAACATAGTTTAACATAGTCAAACCTGATTACGAGTTTGAGCACTGTCAACATAACATTTTATCAGATGCATCGTTATGTGCCAAACTAATGCAGTTGAAATGCAGTGCATAATACATACTGGTATGTGATTGATTGGAGGCCACCTTTTTTGGCGATAATTACTTCATTCAGCCATTACATAACTGCAGGTGAACAGCTCATGGAACAGCATGTCCATGAATAAGAAAGAGTTATCACAAAAGTTGTGATTATTTAATTGCTAGGTGTAAATCTATTTGTCTGTGTTAACCATAGCCCTAATCCTATCCCTGACTCCAGCAGATTGGTGTCACTTATTATCATGCAGCTCTACTGTCGCCATAACTTTAGTTCCAGTAATGTCAGAAATTTACAACTGTCATGATTACTTTTCAGAGACGAATACGACTTTCTGCCCGTGTCGGAGCCGAAGCACAACAAGAGTCCCCTGGTGGTGGTGGAACACAAGCTGGGTTTGGAGGCGTGGTGTGTCAAGATCCTCTTCCGACATTGCTACGACCGCCTTCTCGACTGGAGAAGCAAGGAAGGACAAGCCAAGCATGCTCGTATGTCATGTATAAATATCAGCATTCTAATAATAATAATGCAAGCCCATATATTTAGCTAAATCCATTGTCTGTATAGCATGCTCGTATGTCATATCAGGGATAGAAGTTCCCACTCGCCTGGCGGCCCGATCCATTTCTCCTAATGTTAAAGGTATCCTAGAAAAATAATTCATGTTTTGTTGTTTATATCATTATTCAGGCGAGTATATTTTAAAGTTAAGTTCTAACCCTGTCATATGTAAATATCAGCTTTCTAATAGCTAACTTATTATTACTCTAGTAATCATGGTAAATGTATCAGTGCATGTGAACTCACTTTTGCGTATAGATGAAATATTCCCATTGATGAAAAACATTAATGTCAATACACCATCCCCCCACACCCACCCAGCCAATCGCGCATTCTGACATTCTCAACTCCCTGCAGTGGATGGGTTCAATGTTTGAGATATTTCATAATTTTCTCTCAGTGCCGCAGGAAGTGGCTTGCTTGTGTCGCGCCGTCCTTCTTGTTCAACCAGACTGCTACACGGCTTGGAACATCAGGTAACCATAGAGATTATTGACCATGTGCCAGATAAGCCAAGTTAACAAATCCAGGGGTGGATTCAGAGGGGGGCTCACCCAGCTTGCACACACACACACACACACACCACACACACACACACACACACCACACACACACACACACACACACACACCACACACACACACCACCCCTAGAATTGAAAAACAAATAAATAAATAATGACATATTTTTACTATTATGGCACTAAATTTTCTCTTGTCAAACTTGATATTGATAAAGTGACAGAAATGTGTGCCAGAAGACATATCTCAGAAGGAAGCTACTGCTTACCCCTTTGTCGGAACTTAGATGCAATATTAAATATTAAAGGTCATTAAAGGCCACACACACACACACACTAAACCAAAAGTCTGGATCCGCCCCTGAAACCAGAAATGAAAAGAATGTATGCAATAGTGAAACACAGCACACATGGACAGTCACAAGGTATCGTTTATGAACAATATGACCATCAGACAATGACCTAGCAGGGTAGTCAGTATTCTATTAACCATCTCCATGCTGAAGGCAACTGGAGTTGTCCTATAAGACGCATGACAGTGCCTATTCCAGCAAGGAGAGGGTTAATCTAAATATTTTCTTGCAGGAAGGAACTCGTAGAAAATGGAGACTTGGGCATTGCTGAAGATTTGAAGCTTGGAGCATTGATTCTCACAAAACATCCGAAAAGCCCTGAAACTTTCATGCACAGGTATTAATAACAATGTTCCCTTGAGTGTATGATATCTCCCTACTGGGGACACAGCATAATAATTACAGATGGGTACCGTAAAGTTGTATTTTTAGAAGGTTGAAAATACTGACTGTCACATGACAGTTCACTGCTTGTTTGTATGGTTGCCATCATTACTTACATTTTTACAAAACCACTAATTTTCAATACTCGTGATCGGCTTCTCTCGTAGACGCTGGCTGCTCCAGACTCTCATCGACCAATGTCTGGCCTCCAGCAATGACAGCAACGCCAGCAACAACAGCAACGACCCCCCTGACGGCGGTGTCGGCATCAACGTCGACGCAATCGGCGTCAATTTCCTTCCGTCGCTCGACCACAACGTTGCCAACAATCACGTGCTGCAGCTGGCAGTGGACCAGAGGATACGAGGACACGTCCAGGACGAGATGGCGGTGTGCGCCCGGGCGGCCGAGAGGTACGCGTGTAACTACCACGCCTGGAGTCACCGCATCTGGACACTCTACAACTGCTACAACTGCTCTCTACTGGTAAGAAGTTGTCGTGTGCTGTGATACTTACTTTAACGTTAAGCAACAAATCCATCAACAACAAAATTATAGAGCTATACATATTGATACAGAAGCTTAGACATTTGGAAAGTTAAAATATATCTTTCAAACTTGTAGGGAAAAATTACTATCATACATTTTCCCTTGTAGTTATACTGAAAATAATGATAATTAAAATGTAATCATATAAGTGTTGTAGGTTTCTTCTTGTAAACATACAGGTCATGAGATTGAGATATGAGCGAAATAATCTTGAACCTGGCCAAACCCCAATTCATTGCTAGCAACACCAATATCCACTACTTTTTCTTTTTTTTGGCAACCTGTGTTCTGTAGCGTTCTGTCATCTTCCTGCAGGTCCTGCTGTCAGAACTGCACAGCACACAGTCGTGGGTGTCCAAGCACATCTCCGACCACAGCGGCTTCCACTACCGCCAGTTCCTGCTGACCCAGCTACGCCAGCGGTCAGCGGTGGTCAGTCAGACGTTCTGTACCAGCACTCAGGACCTCCTGGAGAAAGAGCTGCAGCTAGTCCTGGACCTCATCAACTCCTACCCCGGCCACGAGGCGCTCTGGTACCACAGGTAAAACTAACATTACGTCCGTCTGCTGATAGCTGTGGAGCTGTGAGATAGAACATGTTACAATGCATTAATATGTAATGATGAGTAAAATTTAAAATTAAATGCATAAAATAAGTATTTTGACAGATTTAGTATCTGGACATGTAAAATAGCTGTGGAGCTGTTTTTAGGTACGTTTAACCTCCTCCCTGCACAGGTATTCCTCTTTAGGGCATCTCTGCTTGCTTCTAGTACGTTACTGCAACATTCAGTGCTGCGGATGTTGTCGCTTTCCTCCTACCCTAAAACTGACGAGCCTTGATATGTGTGAAAGAATTATGAAAGCAGCTCAAAACCCCAATTTAAGAACAATGGACAAAAAAACCTACAAGGCTTTCATGAACAAGATTGATATTACCAATGTCTTCATTCAACACATTCATCATGAACATCCTCCATTACAGGAAATACGTCTTCCACTCACTGTACCATTCTCTGAGTAAACCTACGGCTGTCTCTCCGCCTACTCCCCCTTCCTCCCACAACTCGGAGGAAAATGGCGTCGCCTCGTCCAACGAAGAAACGCCTGCTTCCTGTTCAAGTGAACATCAGGGACAGAAGAAATTCAAGTCAGAAAACAACGAACAACAGGGACTGGTTCTGAGAGAAATGGACTCGATCTTGCACAAGGCAATGCAGAACTCGAATAAATACCACAAACATCTAGCAGTCCGATACAAGGATTGGATTCAGAGGTGTTATAGCCATTGATGTTGTGTTGTCATAGTTACTCACTTTCTTCCCTTCAATAAGCCAGTTCAGAGTTTCGAATATGCGCTGAATACTCATGCACATTTCAAAACACATTATACTATAATATAACGCTATTAAAATGCTTATCACAACCACCAGAATACTTTACAATTGTTTTAGAAAACACACAATCCAAAATAAATGATAAACATGTATTAATAGCGCTACAATACCTCGGACTGTTGTTCATGTGCTTTCACCTTTGACCTGTGTACATGTATTCACCTTTGACCTGTGTACACATATTCACCTTTGACCTGTGTACACGTATTCTGTGCGTATTTCCAACTCCAAGCTAGCTTGTTGCTTTGACTTATATTTAATGTTTGAATGGTTATACTTATAATTAATCAAATCATGAATGAACATGCACAAAGTTGGTGAGAAGTCTTTCAGTGTGAAGAGTATTATGTGTGAATATATACGTATTGCTGAATCTGTAGACAAGTAGAATCTCATGTTAATGATAGAGCCGCTTATGAAGGTGGGATGTAGGATATGGTTATACTAAGACTGGTAATAGGACATAGGACCTAGTGATACACACTAAGATGTCCTAGTCTATAACCAATCAGTACCAGTTATTCTGCTTTACAGTTCCTACATGTAAATCTATGCTAAACCACATGCGTTCTTCACTACACTTTGATTGCTGAAATGCAGGCACATTTATTACAAATATTTTATCAGTAAGTGTTGAAATATTTATTAATATTAAAATCCAAGTGTGTAGACCCGTTATCCGATTAAAATCATAGCTCATAGGTGCTTGCATGAATTCTTGATTCGTAGATGTTTTGGCAAACTTGGTTACGAAGGTGTGTCTGTTAAAGTAAGTTACTTTCATGTGTGTATGTTTTTACATCCGAATCTTCCTTCAAAATTCCACCTTTGCCAACTGTCTACACTATGTATTTTAACCTAATATGATATCCTTTAAGTTTATTCTATGATCTAAATCGTTCTTGCACTCTACATTTATATCTGGCATAGATGCCACAATAATTGCAATTTCACGGATGGGTTTGATTATTCAAACTTAAATATAAATTAAATGTCTATGTACATATAACTATATAATTATAAGATAAATTACGACGTTTCATCGGCACCTATGCCAACATCATCAGACAGTTATTCAAACTTAGAATGTGTTCAAGACCTGAGGCGAGGAATCTCTGCGATCTGATTGGATGATTGATCTGACTTGTCTGTTCTGATTGGTCACTGGATATGATTGGTCAGTTGATCTGATTTCTATCTAATTTCTACGATGTACCAAAGTGCATTAACTCGAATGATGCATACTGGGTAGTATTGTGTTTGAGTGTAAAGAAATTATGTTTTTAAAAAACATTTAAAAAATTGTATTTAAAATTTACATATTTTCCTGTATGTTCAGACATGTATTATAAATGATCATATTTTTAATATTAAACCAGCACGTATGTGTGTATATATTGTATAAGTACATGACAACTGATTATAACTGTGTACACACTCACTGCCCAGTAACCATGGCAACTCTATACAATTTATCAACGGTTGTGAAATATATATTTCAATAGTTTTAATACTTTCATAATAGTTTGGTGATGACTTATTTTCATACCAAGTCTGTAAGTTTGCAAATATACTTTCACATTCAGACTATTGATGCGGAGCGTTATTATACACCGACTGCCTGTATATACTGTATCCTTCGTCTGCTTCGTATACTAAGAACTGCTAACTTTAAAAATGACTTTTTTCCCTTCTGAAATTTACTAGTCAAGGCCCCTGTTCCACAAAATCGTTGTAGCATTTAAAGAATCTCGATACATACATATACCAAGGTACAAGTCTTTTGTAGAATGTTAAGTAATTCCTACTGTTCTGCTGTTTCTGGATGGACTCAGATCAAAGTACAACCAGCTTAGCACAATCCTACAACTATTGTTTAATGTTATCTGTTTTCACCCTATAATGAAAATTACGAGATTATTTTCATTGTACATAGCATAATATTAGGTTAGCATTTAAGACCATATTAACCAACGACAGCTTATCATTGCCATGTATATGTATGTAATACAGCCATAAAGTTGTATGTGGAAGTTCATTATGCATTTATTTATAATATACATGTAGTTAGATTGTGAATTTAGAAGCAAATGAATATTTGTTCTTGTACAGAATATGTTTTCTTTTACTCTGTCACTACACTACATATTATCAAGGAAACTGCCAATTTACGCAATAATTTTCCTAAGGTGACCATTATGGCTGAGAGTACTAGTTCCAAATGCTGCATTCTCAAACTGAATGTCAAATCAAACAAACACAGTCAATTTACCCCCCATTCAAAGGCATAATATCACAAATATGTATGGTTGTTTTGGACTAATTCTTAGCTATATCTGCAAAGTACATTCACTTGATATACATAAAATCATGTTTGTATTTCAAAAAAGCTTTCCACCACTGTATGGTTGACAAATCCCCACTGCCCCAAGATAGACAACCTGAATATGGTCTGTACAGTGTGCGACATTAGCAGTGGCCCGATGGCCAATGTCTTAGCTAAATTCACTCTGTCTAAGCTAATGCACTTTGGC
>JAUTBZ010138364.1:0-13129 GCA_032361785.1 Lepetodrilus galriftensis | reverse complement strand
TATATGATACGTATATAAAATATCTAAACAATCAAATTTGTATAAATAAATAAAAAAAAGCAAAAAACATAAAAATAAGCTTTTTTTTTTGGCTAAAAACCATATGGTATGGAGGTCAAAAAAATCAGTATTGAAAAGCGCTTCAAAAATAAAATAAAAAAGATCATAGAGGAGACACACCCCCCCCCTCCTCTCTTTTTTATAAGGTATCATAATTTGGTAATGATTGGAATTTTGGGTTCCATTATAAAAGTTCGAGGCTTTTTCTTATAAAAGATTTTAAGTTAAAGAAACTGATAGCCTTCAAAGCTTTTAATAAAATAGAATATTTTAAATCTTGGGATCTTATAGTTTATAAAAAATATTAAAGTGCAAATTTAAAGAAATGTGTTCATTAAGATCTTGCAAGATGGCTGAGTGAAGAAGCGGAAGACTGTAGATCTTTTTACGGACTAAATGTTCTCTTGTAAACCTTTTGAGTATGTATAGTATAACTGCCTTCCAAGCAGTAGGATTAATTTATTTAAAGAAGGTAAGATATGCTACGAAATCCGTTTCATTTAGTAGAATTTAGTCCCTGACCTTTAACTGGATCAATTGGTGCTTTATTTTTAACTACTGGGCTAATTGGATGAATACATAATTTATCGGTTGTTGGGTTGCTTTGTGGTTTTTTTTTAGTAATTATAACAATAATTCAATGGTGACGAGATGTTGTTCGTGAAGGCGCTTTTCAGGGTCATCATACAACAATAGTTTACAAGGGATTATGTTTAGGAATGATTTTATTTATTGTATCAGAAATTTTGTTTTTCTTTGCTTTTTTTTGGGCTTATTTTCATAGAAGATTAGCACCTACTCCTGAAATTGGTTCTTGTTGACCGCCAGTTGGGATTTCGGCATTAAATCCTTTTGATGTGCCATTGCTTAATACAGCTGTATTGTTGGCTTCTGGTGTTACGGTAACTTGAGCCCATCATTCTTTAATACAGGGAGATCGACCGGGAGCGGTACAAGGTTTATTGTTCACAGTGTTGTTAGGTATGTATTTTACTTATTTACAAGCAGGAGAGTACTATGAGGCTTCTTTTTCGATTTCAGATGGAGCTTACGGATCAACATTTTTTGTGGCTACTGGATTTCATGGGCTTCATGTGTTGATTGGAACGACATTTTTAACTGTATGTTTAATTCGTGCATGATTGTATCATTTTTCTGATGAACATCACTTTGGTTTTGAGGCTGCGGCTTGATATTGACACTTTGTTGATGTTGTTTGGTTATTTTTATATCTTTCAATTTATTGATGAGGGTCATAATGAAAAGATTCATGTCTTCAGATGGCTGAGGAAAAGCAATAGATTTTTAATCTATAGACGATATAATTTATCTCTGAAGAGAGCGGAACTGTACTTTAAAATAAAAGATCTGATTTGCATTTAGAAAATAGGATTATTATCCTTAGTTCCATTTTAATTTTTGGTAGCAAAAAATGAAGTATATCATTTACGGTTACGGCCCGTATGTAGACAGTGAAACTCTGTCTTTGCGAATAGATTAAGGCCAAAGTTGCGGCGTTTGATTGTTAATCAAAAGATTGTGTAGAGACACTAATCTAGGAATGGTATTACGCCGGATTGAACGGATTACATTGATGCTGTAAAATATAAGAATTTTATGTTCTTTAGTGCCTATGATTTCAATGATTTTTAGAAGAATATTGGCTGTTTTTTTAGGGGTAGTGGTTTTTGGTTTAGCTTGATTGATTTCTAAGCAAGCTATTTCAGATCGAGAAAAAAGATCACCATTTGAATGTGGGTTTGATCCATTAAGTTCTGCCCGTATTCCTTTTTCTTTACGATTTTTCTTATTAGCAGTTATTTTTTTAATTTTTGATGTAGAGATTGTTCTTTTAATTCCTGCGATTAGTATTATAAGGAATTTTATTAATTATATTTCTATTATTGGGACTTTTTTATTTATTATTGTTTTAATTCTAGGTTTATTTCATGAATGGAATGAAGGGTCATTAGATTGGGTGACCTAGGAGGAAAAAAAGAAAGGAAACAGGGCTGCTAACTTTGTTTCGAGTGGTTAAATTCCATTCTTTTCCTTAATGTTACCATTAAATTATGTTGTTTTTATACCTTATGGGTTTTTATTTTTTTTTATAACTATTTTTGGGGCTGTCTATTCTTTAAGATCTAGGCATTGATTAGGAGCTTGAGTGGGCCTTGAGATTAATTTAATTGCTTTTATCCCTATTATTCTTTACCGGGGAATTGTTTTAGAGACAGAATCAGCTATTAAATATTTTATTTTTCAGGCTGTAGGATCAGCCCTTATCATATTCAGAAGATTATTAAGATTTGGATTAGACTTTACTTGAGATCTGAGTATTAATGATTCTTCTTTTCTGGTTTTTAAAGGAATTTTTATTTTAAGAATTGGGTTGTTTTTGAAATTAGGAGTTTTTCCTTTTCATATGTGGTTTCCGAGTGTTATAGCGGGTCTTTCTTGATTTGCTAGATTTTTACTTTTAACCTGACAAAAAATTGCTCCTTTATTTCTTTTATTTTTTATTAGTTATATGTGAGGGAGTCAAATAATATTTTTTTTATTATTAATTGCTGCCGGTTCAAGACTTGTGGGAGGAATTGGGGGTATTAATCAGACTCAATTACGGGCTTTATTGGCTTATTCCTCTATTGCTCATTTAGGATGAATAGTTTTTTGTTGTTTTTTAAGAGAAGCTAGATTAGAAGCTTATTTTGGGATCTATTTTTTTATTTCTTTATGTATTTTTTTAGTAATTTGAAATATAGAAGTAAATTTAGTGTTTCAGGCTTTTAGTTCATTTTTTGGTCGAAATGTCATAGCTCGGTTTTCTTTTATTTTATTTTTTCTGTCTTTGGGAGGTATTCCTCCTTTATTAGGTTTTGCACCAAAATGAATGGTTTTAAATCTGGGGAGGGAAAGAAATTTATTTTTTATTTTAATAATATTGATCATTGGTTCTTTATTAAGGTTATTTTATTATTTAAGTTTAATTTTTTCTTCTTTTTTTTCATCAAGTTCAGTTTTCTTGAAAGAATTAAATTTTTCTGAGAATAACTATTTTTTGAATATAATATTGGTAGTTGGGACGGGGCTAAATCTTTTTGGTGGACTGATTTTTTTGGATAATTTTTTTATAGAGAGATTTTTATATGCGATGGGTTTATTCAACAAATCATAAAGATATTGGAACCTTATATATTTTGTTAGGTATATGATCTGCTCTTCTAGGGACGGGTTTAAGTATATTAATTCGTATGGAATTAGGGCAGCCTGGAAGTCTCTTAGGAGATGATCAATTATATAATGTCATTGTTACTGCTCATGCATTTATTATAATTTTCTTTTTTGTCATACCAATGATGATCGGAGGATTTGGAAATTGATTAGTTCCTTTGATATTAGGAGCACCAGATATGGCTTTTCCTCGTCTAAATAATATAAGTTTTTGGTTGCTACCACCATCTTTGACTTTGCTTTTATCATCAGCAGCTGTAGAAAGAGGGGTAGGAACAGGATGAACACTTTACCCACCTTTGTCAAGTAATTTGGCTCATGCTGGATCTGCTGTTGATTTTGCTATTTTTTCACTTCATTTAGCTGGAATTGCTTCGATTTTGGGGGCTATTAATTTTATTACAACTGTTTTAAACATGCGTTGACGTGGAATGCAATTAGAACGGGTTCCTTTGTTTGTTTGATCAGTAAAGATTACGGCAGTTTTATTGCTCTTGTCTTTACCTGTCTTAGCTGGAGCAATCACAATGCTTCTAACTGATCGGAACTTCAACACTGCATTTTTTGACCCTGCTGGGGGAGGGGATCCAATTCTATTTCAGCATTTATTCTGATTTTTTGGACATCCAGAAGTATATATTTTAATTCTTCCTGGATTTGGTATAATTTCTCATATTGTAACTTATTTTTCTTGTAAAAAAGAAACTTTCGGAAGAATTGGAATGGTTTATGCTATAATTGCTATTGGAGTGTTAGGGTTTATTGTGTGGGCACATCACATGTTTACTGTAGGAATGGATGTTGATACTCGAGCTTACTTTACTGCAGCAACAATGATTATTGCTATTCCAACAGGAATTAAGATTTTTAGTTGAATAGCAACTATTCATGGAAGTCGAGTAAAATATGAAGCTCCTATGCTTTGGGCCTTAGGGTTTATTTTTTTATTTACAATTGGTGGATTAACAGGAATTATATTATCAAATTCTTCTTTAGATATTATGCTTCATGATACTTATTATGTTGTTGCTCATTTTCATTATGTTCTTTCTATGGGAGCTGTTTTTGCTCTATTTGCTGCTTTTAATTTCTGATTCCCTGTTCTTACTGGATTAACACTTCATGCTCGTTGAGCAAAAGCTCATTTTTTTATTATATTTATTGGAGTAAATCTTACATTTTTCCCACAGCATTTCTTAGGGTTAGCTGGAATGCCTCGTCGTTATTCGGACTATCCTGATAGTTACACAACATGAAATGTAGTATCATCAATTGGATCAATGATTTCTTTTGTTGGGGTATTGTATTTTATGTTTTTATTATGAGAAGCTTTTGTAAGTCAGCGTAGTATGATTTGAAGTCTTCACATGAGAACAAGTTTAGAATGAGATAATATCTTGCCTGCTGATTTTCATAATAATGAAGAAGTTGGAGCCTTAGTAATGGCCCGTTCTTAACTTAACTTAGGATATAGTTGTTTTGATAGCTTATATAGAGCATAGCGTTGAAGGTGCTAAGGAGGGTCAGTTAACTCTTAAAACAAAACCTGCTATCGAAGCTGAAAAATTAAGCGTTGGTCTTGTAAACCAAAGGTTGGACATATCTCCCATAGCATCACGATAGAATTCACTTAGTAATAGAATTATAAAAATGTGGATGATCATCACTATAGAGAATTAGCAATAGGACAAAAATATATGCTTGAATAAAGCAGATTCCAAATTCAAAAATGGTATAGAATGCCTCGAAAAAGGAACATAAAACTATATTAATCGAGGATCCAAGGATCGTATCTTCAAGAAATCCTCCAATGATCGATATAACAATGTGTCCAGCTGTAATGTTGGCCCCTAGTCGTAATGCAAGAATTAAAGGTCGAACTCCCATACTAACTGTTTCAATTAAAATTAAGAAAGGATTTAAGGCTCTTGGGGCTCCAGAAGGGAGAAGAGAGGCGATTATTTTCTGTAGATCTATTTGTCTTCCAGAGACAATAAGAGCTAATCAAAATGGGAGTCTAAGAGAGAGAGTAACAGCTAAATGTCTTGTTTCCCCAAAAGTGTAAGAAATGAGGCTACAAAAATTTAAAAATAAAATTAAAATAAATAACGAAACTATTCTTAATGAAAAAAAGTTTAAATATTTTCCAGAAGCTGTTTTAATCAATGAAGAAATAATTATTATAAAATGTTTCAATAGAAGATTCCATCGATTTGGAGCGATCCAAAAGACTATAACGGAAATGAACAATAAGATAAATCTCGTTGTTCATATTAATATATATGCTCCAAGAAATACCGAGTTATGATCGTCAAATCTAGAAAAAATATCTATTATCATTATCAAGTTCAAATACTTAAAATACTTGTTTTTGACGTACTCAAGGATGAAATTTTATAATATGTCTTGAATTTTCATCAAATAATAATAGTAAGAATAAAGAAAGATCTTCAAATAAAAAATCAGATAATCAATCAATTAATAGGAGCCAAATGTGGCATAAAAAAATACTGCTAAGCAGTGACTTTGACACGACAAATCAATGTTATATTTTTAACTAATTTTTTTCTTAGGTTTCAGCTACATTTTGAAGAAGTCAAGAAGTAAAATCTTTCATTACTACAGCTTCAAGAACAATAGGTATAAAAGAATGATTAGCTCCACAAATCTCTGAGCATTGACCATAGTAGACTCCTGGATATTTAATAAAGAAACTAGTTTGATTTAATCGCCCGGGAATTGCGTCTGTTTTAATTCCTAAAGTTGGAACAGCCCAAGAATGAATAACATCTGCAGATGTAATTAATAGTCGAATAGAGGTTTCTGTTGGTACAACAACTCGGTTATCAACATCTAGAAGACGAAACCCACCAGCATCTAACTCTTCTGTCGGTAGTATATATGAATCGAATTCTAGATTTAAAAAATCAGAATATTCATAAGATCAGTACCATTGATGACCAACAGTTTTAATTGTTAATCTGCAGTCTAAAATTTCATCTAAAAGATAAAGTAGTCGTAAAGATGGTAAAGCTAAGAATAGAAGAATAATTCCTGGTAAAATAGTTCAAATTGTTTCGATTTCTTGACCTTCAACAATATATCGAGAAGAAAAAGAATTTGTTAGCAAAGAAATATATGCGTAACCGACAACTGTTATAATAAGAACTAAAATAAGTATAGCATGATCGTGAAAAAAAATCAGTTGTTCTATAAGAGGAGAAGAAGCATCTTGAAATCTTAATTGTCCTCATAGGGCCATATCTTTTATAATTAATTAAATAAAATAATAACAAAAAAAGAAAATAAAATCATGGTAAGGAATAAATTGATTATTCTTTTTTGGAATACTTGATTTTTTTGAGTAATTATTAAAAAAACTTGAAATCTTCCCGCTCCTCCTAAAATTTCAAGTCAACCTTGATCTAAAGATTTTGTTATATTTAGACTCATTTTTATACCAGCTGAGATCAGAGGATTAGTAGAAACTGGGACTAAGAATCATATTAAAGAGAAAAAAGACTGACTAGTTCTGAAGAATATTTTTGAAAAGAAAGTTTTTCTAGATAAAATAAATGATAGTCAGCCTCCTATAATAACTACAAATATAGTTAGGAATTTTAAATAACTTGGTAAAAAAATAGATATATTAAAATCTAATATATTCATTTGAAGAAAATCTCCTCTTAAGATAGTTAGAATTCTAAGAAAGATTATAGCTCAAGTAGATTTCTTATCTTCATCGAAGATTTGATGACAAGGAGAATAATTTGCTTGTCCCCAGATGCAAAAATAAGAAAATCGAAGAGAATATGCAGAAGTTATGCCAGTGGCAAAAAAAATTAAAATCAAGAGGATCATATTGCATGGCCTAAAAAGAAATATTTCTAAAATAAGGTCTTTAGAGTAAAATCCTCTAAGAAAAGGTGCCCCGCATAAAGCAAGATTTGCAATATTTAAACATCTGATTGTTAATGGCATATCTTTTCATAAATTTCCTAATATTCGTAAGTCTTGCACATTTCTATTGTTATGAATAATTATACCTGCGCATAAAAAGAGTATAGCTTTAAATAGAGCATGGGTATAGAGATGAAATAGAGCCAAATAAGGTAAGGAAAATGCTAATCTTATTATTATGACTCCCAATTGTCTTAAAGTGGAGAGAGCAATAACTTTTTTTATATCAAACTCATAATTTGCGCTCATTCCGGCTATAAAAAGAGTACAGACAGAAATTAATAGTAAAAAGGAAGAAAAATATTCTCAAGAAGAGATAAAAGGAAAAAATCGAATTAAAAGAAAAACTCCAGCAGTGACAAGTGTCGAGGAATGAACCAATGCAGAAACTGGGGTTGGAGCAGCTATTGCTGCTGGTAGTCATCTAGAAAAGGGAACCTGGGCTCTCTTAGTTATTCCGGCTAACAAAATACAGAAAGAGATGCCAGTAATGTATTCAAAATTTTCTATAAAAAAAACTTCTCAATGACCTTGAAGAACACAAAATCCAATAGCTGTTAAAATAGCTACATCTCCAATTCGATTTGCTAAAGCAGTTAGCATCCCAGCTCTTAAAGATTTATTGTTTTGATAGTAAATCACTAAGGCAAAAGAAACAATTCCTAGGCCGTCCCATCCTAATAGGAGAGAAATTAATCTTGGAATAAAGATTAATGCATTTATGGAAAAAACAAATATTATTACTAATCACACAAAACGAGAAAGAAAAATATCGTTTTCCATATAAGAAGACGAAAATAATATAACACATGCCGAGATAAAGCATACAATAAATCTAAATCTCACACCAACTGGATCAAGAATAAGAGGAAAAGAAATTATAGTTGTTCTCACTGAAATAATTTCTCATTCAATAATGAATGATTTATTAACAAAAATTAAAAAAAACAAAATGGGCGTTAAAAAAAAACAATAAAGAAATAAAAATATTCTTCTAATTGACGAAGCTTTCATTGGTAAAGATGCTATTACTGTTTTCATTATCGAGTGAGAATAATCTCATTTTTAAGCCCACATCCTAATATTTTTTTTAAATTAACTCAATCTAGTTAAAACCATAAAGAAATCATCTCTGATTTCAGAACCAATAAATTTAGAGGAATTCAATGAAGAAATAAAGTCAAACATCCCAGAGAATTGAAGTTAGAAAAAGGAAAAAGAGTTTTCGGAGAGCCGCCATGTTGAATTACAGTATATAAAAATAATCTAAAAACGGCCGCTAAAAATCTCATAAAAATGAATGGAATAAATAAGAACAAATTATTTATTATGATTCTTGGAATAACAAGCAATTCTCCCAATAAATTCATTGATGGTGGTGCTGCTATATTGATAACACAAAAAAAGAATCATCAGAGAGCTAAGCTAGGTAATAAAAGTAAAAATCCTTTTCTTAAGATTATATTCCGGGTATGTCTTTTTTCATATGTTATGTTTGCCAAACAAAAAAGAGCGGAGGAACATAATCCGTGAGCTAATATAATACTCAAGCCACCTCCTCAGCCTCAAGAAGAAAATGAAAAAACACCTGCCACCATGATTCTTATATGTCCAATGGATGAATATGCAATTAAGGATTTCAAATCAACTTGTCGAAAACAAATTATCCTAGTAATTACTCCTCCTCAGAGTCTAAAAGCAAGAATAAAATCTTTTGTTTGTGCAGTGATGACAAAAAATTGTATTATTCGAAAAATCCCATACCCCCCCAATTTCAGTAAAATCCCAGCTAAAATTATTGATCCCGCCACAGGGGCTTCAACATGAGCTTTGGGGAGTCAAAGATGAACTGAAAATATTGGTAATTTAACTAAAAATGCTCCTACTGCAACTAGAAACAGTACATTCTTCATCCATAAAGTCGTTTCAAAATAAAATATTTGTGAAATATTCACAAATAAGATAGAAGAAGAGCAAAAAAAATTTGATAAAAACAGAATTAATAATAATAAAGGTAATGATGCAGTAATAGTATATAATATTATATACATTCCTGCTTGAAGCCGCTCGGGCTGATAACCTCAACCTAAAATTAAAGCTAATGTCGGAACTAACCTCACTTCAAAAAAAATATAGAATCATATAATATTAGCTGAAAAAAAAGTTATTATTAAAACTATATTTAAAAAACAAATTAAAAAAGAAAAAGAGCCGACTTTATTTTTTTGAATTTTTACTCTCTTTTGACTAGCCAATAATATTAAAAAAGAAATCCACCAAGTTAGACTAATTAGGAGACTTCTCAGACCATCGATGTTAATAAACCTCCTCACTATTTTTTCACAACATAAAGGAGAGAAAAAGAAGAAAAATGAAATAAATCCCCCAATTATTAGTCCTCAAATTCGTAGATATCAAGAAAAATTTTTATCTCGGAAAGGAATTAATAAGAAAGAATTAATTAGTATTAATCTTAACATTTTTGTAAATTAAAATTAAACACGTAATCATTTCCATGTGTACGAATCAAGGACACAAGAACAGCTAATCCTAGTCTTGCTTCACAAGCAGCTATGGTGATAAAAATTAAAGTGATAAAACTTTCTGAATTTTGCGAAATTCTTTCTCTAAGAAGGAAAATGAATAAAGTTAAAGTAATAGCTTCTAGTCTTAAAAGACAACTTAATAAATGTTTTCGTTGAAAAGACAAAGTTAGAAGAGAAAAAATTATTCCGATAATTCTCAAAATCAAAAAAAAAGAAAACTGTGCCATAGAAGCCAAAAAGTGATTCGAACACTTAGAATTTGTTTTCAAGACAAACTTTCCCCAGGTATTGGCCAATAATTAAAAATTAATAACTTTCCCTCACATATAATGACAAATTGGAGAAATAAAAAAATAAAGAAAATATAATAATGTAAAAACTTGTCCAATAAAAATGTAAGGGTATTCAACAGGACGAGCTCCTACTCAAGTTAGAACTACAAGACTTCCGAAAAATAATCAAAAAAGAATTTGTCTAGGAGGACAAAATCTAAATGAATAAAAGGAACTAAAAAAGATCAATGGGGGGATAAATAAAATCATAACTGATATTGCTAAAGCAATTACTCCACCCAACTTATTAGGAATTGAACGAAGAATAGCATAAGCAAATAAAAAATATCATTCAGGTTGAATGTGAACAGGAGTGACAAGTGGATTAGCTGGAATAAAATTTTCAGGTTCTAAAAATATCCCAGGAAAAAAAGTTACAACTAAAATTAAAAAAAGAAAAAGAAACAAAAATCCAACAATATCTTTAAATCTGTAATATGAATGAAAAGGGATTTTAGTTGCGTCTCTATTTAGACCCAATGGATTATTTGATCCAGTTTCATGAAGAAATAAAAAATGAACTATTACTAAAGCAATGATAACAAAAGGCAAAAGAAAATGAAAAGAAAAAAAACGATTTAAAGTAGCATTATCAACAGAAAATCCCCCTCAAAGTCATTCAACAAATATAGTTCCAACATAAGGAATTGCAGAGAAAAGGTTAGTAATAACTGTAGCAGCTCAGAAAGATATCTGTCCCCAGGGTAACACATATCCTAAAAAAGCTGTAGCCATAGTTATAAGAAGAAGAATAACTCCGACATTTCAAGTATATATTAGGTTGAATGAACCATAGTACAATCCTCGTATTACATGGATGTACATACAAATAAAGAAACAAGATCCTCCATTTGCATGAAGAGATCGTAGTAGCCATCCATTATTTACATCTCGAACAATGTGAATAACAGAAGAAAAAGCCAAATCAGTATGAGGAGTATAATGTATTGCAAGAAATAATCCAGTTAAAATCTGGATTATTAAACATACCCCCATTATAGAACCAAAATTCCATCAAATAGAAAGATTTCTAGGAGCTGGTAGATCTACAACAGCATCATTTATAATTTTAAAAATAGGATGAGTTTTTCGTATTGGTCTTCGCATACAATTCTTGATATTACCTATATACCTTTAGGATGAAACCCTTAATGTGCTTATTACACTACAAGAATAACTTAAGGCTAAAAATGTTGCCGTAATGGCCCTTGTTGATAATAACAAATTTTTACAACAGCCAATAAATTCAATAGTAAAATAATTCCTAAACCTAATATAATGGATACTCGAGAAGGAAAAACTAATTTCTCTCCTATTCTAGAAAAAAAAATTCTCATAATATTTCTTAAAAAATTCTCCACAATGACTCTATCAAAAAAAGGAACTGAAAAAAAGACAAACATACTTGAAATTCATAGAAAAAAAAATCAAAGAATTGGCCCTCTCCCTCTGAAATACACATTTGGAGTTAATGCAGATACATAAGCAAACATTACCAAAAGTCCTCCTACAAAAATTAAAAATAAAATAAATCCAAATCACCTATATCTTAATGCACCAATTAGTAAACAAACTCTTAAGCTACATAATAAAATGCAAAGTCCTAATCTTAGAGGATGTATTATCACCGGTATAATAAAAAAAAAAGAAGTCCTTAGAGAAAACAGAATATATCCAGTCACTCAGAAAGTAGGATCAGCCTAATCTTTAGCTTCCAATGCTAATATTTTTATTAAACTACTATTCTGATTATCAAAATTCAAATAAAAACAGAATTCCTAAAACAGCACATAATCTACTAAGAGAAAAAGGAAGAAAACCTTTTCAGGTTAATGCTATAAGAAGGTCATAACGGAATCGAGGTAAAGTCACACGAACTCAAACGAATCTAAAACAAAAAAACAAGATTTTTAAACATAAAAATAAGTCCATAGATACATAAAGTAAAAACCTACCCCCGAAAAATAAAACACTACATAACAATCTTATTAACAAAATATTAGCATATTCCGCTATAAAAATTAAAGCAAATCCACCTGCTCCATACTCCACGTTAAACCCGGACACCAATTCTGATTCTCCTTCAGCAAAATCAAAAGGAGCTCGATTAGTTTCAGCAATGCAAGAAACAAATCAAACCATTGCTATAGGAAATAACAAGAAAACAAATCATATAAAGCTCTGATATTCCTGAACTTTTATTAATTCTAAGCTAAGAGATATAAATAAAGAAAATAAAAGAATTAATGCTAACCTTACTTCATAAGAGATAGTTTGAGCAATAGCACGAATTGCCCCTAATAAAGCGTATTTTGAATTAGATCCTCAACCCGCTAAAAGTGTTCCATAGACATTTATTCTTGACACACATAAAAAAAATAAAAATCCTAATTTAATCAATAAAATTCCAGAAACCCTAGGATTGAGTTGCCATAATATTAAAGCCAAAATTAACCTTAAAATTGGAGCAATAAAATAAGGCAACCGATTTACTAAAACAGGTTTTCTTATTTCTTTAGTTAATAATTTTGCAGCATCCGCTAGAGGCTGAGGTAGTCCCATCACTCCAACCTTATTTGGCCCCTTTCGCACCTGTATATATCCAAGTCCTTTACGTTCTAATAACGTGAAAAAAGCAAGTCCCAATAAGACACAAACGTAAGTTATAAAAATTGAAACCACAGAAATTACCATTATTAAGAAAAGGGCTTTACCTTTATAATCAAAGCTTAAATCTGATACACTTATCTGCCATCTTAATCCATAAAAGTTAAGTGAAATAAAATTTCATCTATTGAGCCTAAGTCAATCACATATTTTCTGCCAACTTAACATTTTTTAAACAAAAATTAAATTATTTCTTTTTTATAAAAAATTTATTTTAAAACGGTCCTTTCGTACTAGTTTAAAATATCTTTCTTCTAAAGATAGAAGCCGACCTGGCTTACGCCGGTCTGAACTCAGATCATGTAAGATTTTAATGGTCGAACAGACCAA